>JAFEMH010005784.1:0-149485 GCA_022495995.1 Adenophora triphylla var. japonica
ATAATAGTTTTGTTTTCAGATTAAAAACCCTATAAGCTCTACTATTAGTGGAGTATCCCATGAATATTGCTTTGTCACTTTTGGAGTCAAATTTGGACAACTATTCCCTATCATTTAGGATGTAACAGATACACCCAAACACATGAAAATACTTTAGTGTAGGTTTCTTGCCAAGTAATATTTGATAGGGTGTCATTGTGCTTCCAATTCTTAGGAACACCCTATTGCCAATGTGATAGGCAGTATTCAAAGCTTCTGCCCAAAATTTCTTAGATAGATTCTTGGAACTGAGCATAGCCCTAGCCATTTCTTGCAAGGTTCTATTCTTCCTTTTTGCAATTCCATTTTTGTTGTGGAGTGATAGGTGCAGAGAATTCATGAGTGATTTCCCTTGGAACGTGTTGGAAGTAAGACGGTAAACATTGAGTTCTCATATTCGGTAGCCATGGTCGAGATCTAATCTCTCAACAAAAGCCTTAAGACCATAAAGACTTTCGACCCTTTTATACCGCGCTTTTTGAATTCTCATATAGTCTCAAATTTTCTCTCTTAAGAAACATCACCCATGTGTACCTAGAATAGTCATCAACACACATAAAAGCATACTTTTCCTACCAAAGCTTTCTACCTCTATAGGTCCCATCAAGTCAGTGTGTATCAACTCCAAACACCTAGATATGGAGCACTGTTGGACCTTTTTGTGTGAGGATTTTGTTTGTTTTCCCTTCTGACAGGAACCACAAACATCAGTGTTCTTGAAGTTCAGCTTAGGGAGGTTTTTTACAACTTCAAACTTTTGGAGTTCCTCCAATTTTCTGCTGCTAGCATGCCCTTGTTTTTGGTGCCACAGATTGATATCATTCACTTTGGTACTCAGGCAAGACAAATTGTCACCAAATTGGTAACAATTGTCAGCAGATCTAGGTCCAGTAAATACACATTTGTTATCTTTATCAAATACCTCACATAAGTATTTATCAAACTTCACATGAAGGTCATCATTACACAACTGACTGATGCTTATCAGATTAGCTTTTAAGCCTTCCACATGGTATACATTGTGCAATTTTGGGAGGCCCTGAACATCTAGGGTTCCTTTCCCAATGATTTTACCTTGAGCACCACCACCAAAGTTCACCTTTCCCCCATTGATTAACCTATAGTCTGTTAGAGCACCTAGGTTCCCAGTCATGTGCCTAGAGCACCCACTATCAAGATACCAGGAACCAAAGATACTACTTTTGAGAAAAGAGTAAACAATATTGCAGGTAGCATTTGGTTTAACCACCCACTTAGTTTCAACTTTCTTTTTGTGGTGCAGAGGTCTCAGATTACTAGGATGTATGTCCAGATGTGTACACATCATTTCACACATCTGAGACTGATTATCATTACCAGTTCTTTTATCAGCTTTTAACTTGTAACAGAAGGGTCTAATGTGCCTAGGAACAAAGTAGTAATGACAGATATAGTGCCTTCTCCTTGGCTTTTTAGCACTCAAAATTGGTTTTTCATTAGCTTTAGAAGTCTCACATTCCTCCTTTACAAAGTTTGGTTTTTCAAACCCAATAACAGTTTTTCCAGTTTGACCAAGAGCAATAGCTTCATCAAGGTTCATTTTACCAGTATTCAACTTGGTTAATGTATTCTCAGCTTTTTCAAACTCAGTTTTGAATTTTTCAAGCTCAACTTCTCTCTTGATCACCAGGACTTCAAGTTTGGCAATGGTATCTTTTTGGACATCATTTTCTTTTGAAAGTATGGATTTCTCATCTTCACAGGCAATCAATTTATCAGAAAGAGACTTATTTACCTTAGCAAGTACCTTAATCTTATCCATCATTTTTAACCAATCAGCATGTAGTTCTTTGTAGGTTGCAAAGAGTTTCTCATAGGGAATGCCCCTATCCTCATCATCATAATCTCCTTTTACAGAGAAACAGTTAAGTATTAGGTTGGATGTGTCAACAGATGTGTTCACATCTGGGACCACATCCACATTCTCCTCAGAATCTCCTTCTTTAATTTCTGCAGAATAAGCATTAAATACAGAATGACAGTTTATTATAGACATGTTAGCAACTTCTTCCTCACCCTCACTATCACTCAGAGAATCAGTTAAGCTAATTCCCTTCTTTTTAAGTGTGTTAGCACACTCATTAGCATAGTGACCAAAGCCACGACATGCCCTACATTGCACAGAATCAGAGGATTTCTTATTCTTAAGGTTTGGCCTTTTGAACCCATTCTCAGTGCTAGGCCTTGGTTTTTCAGTAGTACTGGAACAAGCCTATTTGGAAACTTGTTTATTCTCTTGTTTTTCAGTATAGAACAGAATTTTTTAAAAGATAAGGGCCACATCCTCATCTTCAAGATTTGACTTGTCAATTTCTGATGAGAGCTCAACCAGTTCCTTTGGAACAGCAGCTGAGCTTTTGAGGGCAAGACTTATGGCCTTGTTCTTTTTCTGAGCCTCAAGGTTTAGCTCAAACACAGTTAAAATACCAACAATTTTGTCTAGACCTACTGTGTTAGTGTCATTGGTCTCCTCTATAACAGCCACCTTAATGTTGAACCTCTCAGGTAGAGTTCTTAAGATCTTGCTTATAAGTCTGGCAATAGAGATAGACTCACCAAGGCTAGTGCATTCATTAGAGATTTCATGATTTTTAGCAGCATAGGAGACAATATCTTCTGTCTCTTCCATTCTCAGAATTTCAAATTTGTCCATTAAAATCCTAAGTCTAGTAGATTTAACACTTGAAATCCCCTCACATTGCATCTGCAGGATATTCCAAGCATTCTTAGCAATACTTTCATTAGTTATGGGTTTGTACATATTTCAAGAAACGTGGCTGGAAATAGCACCCATGGCTTATGAATTGTAGTTAGCAGCATGAATTTCATCAAGTGTCCACCTCTCTTCAGGTTTTCTTTCAAAGTTGGATTCACCAACACCTGATTTCGACATTTTCTCCACAGTAGGAGGTTGCCAGGCCACAAGAATACACATCCAGGCCCTTTCATCAATGCATTTGATGTAATTAATCATTTTAGACTTCCAAAGATAATAATTAGTGCCATCCAAGACAGGAGGCCTGTTTTGATGATTTTGACATTCCATTGTGACTACACTTTCTGGATCAACACTCAGTAATATGTCGAGAATTGGCTCTGATACCAATTGAAAGTTTCGTGTAGCTAGGAAATCAAGTCAACTCAACAGAACACGGATGTGAGTACAGATGTGAGTTACAACTGTTCACACATCCACCAATAAGAAGTGGAATAAAAATTAAATAGCACAAAGTTATAAATGTTTACTGGTTTGAAGCCCAGCAAACAAGGCTTTAAGCCTAAAAAGCTTTTCACTATTAAAACTGTTTTTACAACCAAAATCGAATAAGTGAAAGATAAAAAGATTAAAATACTAAACAATTTCTTATCACCTTCTATGCTAAGAACAGTCTCCCTTTCCCAAGTAGATCATATTCTAAGCCAGAATAAAACAGAACTTTAATTAAAAACTAGATGTGAGTTCGGATGTAAGACATAACCTTCACTCACAACCTAAAAGGCTATTTTGAACCATGAAGAACAACTATGAATTGCCTTCCAAATTATTCTCTAAAGCCGTGTCTTCTCAATGTGTTGAAGTCTTGTATTTATAGGCACTTTGAGAAGATCTTCACGTCAATCGAATTATTTCCTTAAGTGAGATTTCAATTCCTACAAGAAAACATAAATCACACTCACAAGAAAAGATTTGTTAGTAGGTTAGTCCTAGTCTAAATATATGTACATAAATAAAAGATATTTACATATTAACAATGTCCTTTTCATAATAGGACAATATAAATCTTTCCAAGAAAGTCATAAAATCACTTTACCAAATATACCAATTTGATTCGAAATAGGAAAGTAAAATATTGCCTAAAATCTTACTTTTTCAAACTTGATTGTACTTTAATAAAAAATTGCAAAAGATTTAATTAATTTTTCTTTTAACATTCGTCTAAGTGCAACCGAGTTTACTATTTTGATCAAAATCATTTAAATTAAAATGTGACGGAGGGAGTATATGTTTTGAGTAATCCTAAACGTTCTATGAATTTTGGACTTGTGCAGTCGAACTGTATACGCAATAGTCTGACAAGCCTTACTAATTACTTCCTCCGTCCCGGTTGCAAGTTTTTAGTTTGAATATGATCCACATAGCCTCCATCAACCAGAGCCATTCTTTTTGCCTTCCTGCTTTTTTTTTTAGCTCTATTTTAGTGGAGTGGAAGGAGAGCATACCCACGAACTCGGGCAGCGGGCATTTGCCTTTGTCTTTGTCTTTGCTCAGCTTTGCTTCCTCATCCAACTGCGAGTAGGAGTCTTGACTTTTCTGCTTTCTCTTTTCCTCCGACGTTCTCAGGAATCTATCGGGCTGGTTCTTGATGACCGCAATTCCACCCGAAGTGTTGAATTTTACCCTTTGATGGGGAACAAATAGAACCGTCAATACGGGATAACGGGACGGGACGGGACGAAACTAAGTTGTCCTGCGACGGGAACGGGATGAAACGGGACGGGACTAAAATAGTCCATCCCGTCCCAAATCTACTGCGGGACGTGGGACAATGCGGGAACCCATTGACTAGGCGAGATTAGACGTTGACTAGGCGGGATGCCTCCAAACCGGAGCTTCCAAAAATGAAATAGGAATCTTAAGTATCGCAGCAGGAATTGAGTATGCCCAAGCTGGATAGAAATACAAATCTCTCTGTTTGTAGAAAACTTGTAGTCTAGCGACTGTCATGGCCAACTCTGGGATTCAAATTAACAAGAAAGATGACTAGAGCGTAAAACAGTGCACCTAGGTAATAGTTTTCATGGACAAGATCCACGTCCATCCTAGTTCTTAAAAATAGTGTCATTTTAATAGCTGCTATTATGATAAGCTGCAGAACAAGAACTCAAACTCATCACAAGTTCAGAGAAGATCAAACGTAGTGGATTTCAATAGCACATTATGAACTTGTGTAAATGAGAAATCATTTATCATTACCTGGACTAATTTAAATATATAGACAAAATAATTCCTCTTCATCAAAAGAAATTCTCTTGATAAACAAGCTTTGAAAAGTTCCCATTTAGGAAGAGAATATGTGCTGAGAGAAATAGAATCTTAACGGATCGGCAGCTTTGTGAATGGTTCAGACAGATCCTCATCAAACTTGAATGTCGCGGGACGGGACGGGACGGGATGGGTGAGACCGCACTATGTTGTCCCGCGATGGGAACGGGACGAGACGGGACTAAAATATTTCGTCCCATCACGTTCCATTTGTATGGCGGGACGGGACGTCCCGACGGGACCGTCCCAACTTGACGGATCTAGGAACAAATGCTACAATTCCCAATGCGGCTTGGGCAGTGATGCCGAGTATGAAGTTGTACTGGAATTGTAGATCTATAACCATGAAGGTGACCTTGACAGTTTTCTGTTGGGGCTTTTCCCCTATGGTCACTTCAAATTCTATTGTCCCCTTCACGCGTACTGTATTATTAGTGAATCCCTCAAGTAGACCGGCGTAGGGAGTAAGATGAGCTTCAGACATTTTCATTTCTACCAAGGTATGGTAGTAGAGAATGTCTCTGGCAACGCCGGTGTCAATGAGGACTCTACTAATATTTGCCCGTGAAACCCTCATATTCTGACGGTTAAAGATTGGGTGGAGTGGAAGAGAGTGTAGGCTAGCTCGCTTCGCTTGAATCCTATCTCTTGCTCTTATTCTAGAGCCAAGGAAGGGATCAATAAGACCTTTTCCAAAGTCTTGATTTGATGGGAGAGTTGAGTGTTGAAGGGGGCTTCTATTACAATGAAGTTTATATCATAGGTCCCTTGATCGTCCTCATCAATATTATATCTCTGTTTTCTCTCCGGGTCACGTTGAGGTTGTGCCCTATTGGTGTTAGCATTGTTGTTGCTATTAATATGGATTTTTGCACAGTCCGGCAAGCCTTACTAATTACTATAGTAAATCGTATTAATATAAATATTATTTATGCCGAAAAAAATGTAATAAAGCCATGTCATTATAACAAGATGTGATTATTTATACTATACAAGTTCAACTGTACGCCGACTCTAAATCTAAATAAATCAGATATTTTTGTGTACCTCATTAAAATTAGAGAATTGCTATTCACCCCCTCATAATTATTTAATACCCCCGCAATGCAATTTTTAAAAAAATGGCATTAATTGAAATGACCCTATTACCATTCATTATAATGTTGTACACCCATAATTGAATTTCTTCAATATTACTTACCTATCTACTAAATACACACACAAAATTTATTAAATTTTCACCCCCACTAAATCATAAAAACTTACCTTACTTTACAGCCACTTCTACTCCATCATCAGTAAAAAAAAAAAACTCCCCCACTTTCTTTTGCAAAATTCTCTATTCAAGCTTACTATATTGCGTTAAAGATCAAGTATGGATGGAACAACACCTGATGATCAAGGCGTAAATGTAATTATTTTGAACACTGGTTTTTGCTTTATTTAAAAATAAAATAAAAAATTCATCGTGTATATGGTTCGATCAGTAATTGACGAACATATTTGAATTGTTTGGTAAATATTGACCGAACAATCTTACATAGTACAGTCAGTGCCTACTGAACATTGGAATGATGTTCAACCAATATTAACCGAACATTTGAACGATGTTCAGACAGTATTGGCCGAACATTTGAATAATGTTCGGATAGTATTGGCCGAACATTTTAAACTGTATTAAACATCGGTGGTTGAACATTTTGAAATTGTTCAACCAGATGTGGTCACTTTTGAAATTGTTCCCTCACTTTTTTTTCGAACAGTACACATGTAAGGTAACTTTTTTTTTGATAAATGAACAAATCAAGTTTCTAGGTGATAATGGGGTGGATGCTTTGTTATGTCGGTGTTATTTGAGATCGGTATACGGACTTCCGTTTACACGTGAGCTTACAGATTATATCAGATTAGGGGATCCCATCCCACTTAATGATGTTCATGCTTTTTGGCGTAAGTTAAACGCCTTGCCGATTACATGTCGTAATGGTGACTTTCAACATGATGCTAATCATATCTTTCTGATGTTCACATCAAAGACCAAGTTATCGATAATTATCTTGATTATATTTATTGTTCAATTTAATTATCGTAATATCTCAACGTTTATTCATTTAAACTGATTATATATTGCCTTGTTCTAAATTTTTATATAGTTTGTCCGTCGAAAAACGAGACTTGAGAAGTCATCGATTATCATTGATCAATTTCAGCATTACATGTGTTGTCATATTGAGAAAACGATAGACGTGATAGGTGATGGTCATTGCAGTTTTCGTTCTATCGTGGGGTTTATTGGACATGGATATGAATGACCTATGGTTCGATTTCTATTATGCCAAGATTTATATGCTCATGACGAATTATACGTCTCATATTCATAGAACATGATTGTGTCGAGGAAGTGAAACAAATTCTCAATTGTTATGAGACTCTTGCACTAGAAGGTCGTTGGTTTGACGTGCCATATATGGGTTACTGGGTTGTATCTTCATTCAACGTTGCTCTTATATGTTTAAGCAACAACACATCATACATATTTCTTCCTATTCGAGCACCAATAACTAATAACCCAAAGTTTATTTGTATCGGCTACGTCAACGGAAATCGCTACATTCAGGTATCATCAACTCTCAATATTATTTTTCAGGATTGGTTGTATATTTATATGTTTATTTGGATTCATTATTGGAGCATTGATATCATGTAGGTTCATTTGAATGAATGGTGTCCATTACCACCTGTAGCCTACACATGACATTCAAGTCGTTATTTATATGCAAGATGGCTACAATACTATAGCGGGAGGATTGTAGAGAATTGATATAATTTTGAATGTTATTGTACAAACAATATATTATTTTGATACTATGCCGTTGGTAATATGTTATTTGAATGTTAGTTTTAGATTTATGTATTTGATTAATTTGATATTTTGGTTTATTTGGATTTATTATTATTTGAACGTTTGTGTTTGTGTGAACTAGCTGCTCGTAATTATTTTCGCTCAACAGTGACCAAAAGATTAAGTGCTGTTTGGCCCCATATGACCGAACATGACTAACATGTTTGGTCAATGATGGTCGAACATGTACAAAATGTACGGCATGAATCGGTCGAACTTGTGCAACATGTTTGGCTGGTATCTGCCGAACCTGAAAAGATGTTTGACAAGTAACTGTCGAAAATATGCAAATTGTTTGAAAGCTATCTACCGAACATGGACAACATATTTGGCAGGTATCTGCCGAACAAATTGTAAAAAACTTGGGTTGCTTGTGTTTGTACGTGTAAGTGGGTGGGTGTAGGTGTATTTTGATAGTTTAAGTGGGTGTTTATTGAGGGGTTTAAAAGGGTACAATAGTAATAATGATGGTTTAGTATTAATTTTTATAGGTAAACTCAGTAATGCGGATGTATTAAGTAATTGTACGGAGTGAATAACAATTCTCTAAAATTAAAATGAGACATACCTAACTTCTAGTATTATTCATAAGTTAATAACCATGTATTGATGGTATTTAATAAAGCAATATTAATTGTACATCTCTGAAGGACAATCTACAACACGCTGACATGTTGTACAAAATTTGTACAAATTGATTTGAGAATTACTCAATCCATTAAAAAAAAAAAAAAAAAACTGTCACATTTATAAAATATTTGATTTATTAAAGGAAATTCATTTTAAAACCAAGGAAGTCGTTTTCTTGTACATATATTCTAATAGATGTTGGTCCAAAGTCGGTATCCCGTGTGATATTTGCCTAAGTCGACATGATGAAACAATGTGCAACAATAAAAGTTGATTCAACTTACTTGGCATGCGATGTGAAAATTTTATGTCCCGATTTATTCGAGAATTAATTTCCTTCTAATTATGGTATTTTAGTCCTATTTTCAAAATAATGTTGGTCCGAAAATGGAATTCAGAGTGAATTTAATTATATTTCCCTAGATAAGTTGATACTGCAACAAGAAGGAAACGACGTACAAGTTACAACTATGAAATTGTTTTGTTTCATTTCATTTTTCCATTTTGTTGACTTCATTTATGCAAAATAACTATTTTTCTCTAAATCGTCTCAATAGACAACCAAGTAGTCTCTCCGATCTAAAATAATCGCTTATGAGTTATGATGCAGGAAACGGTTCGGAACATCATTAATCCAGCAATAGGTTGTATTACAGCTAATAAAACCTGAAATCACGAACAAACGAGTTTTCGGGATGGTATCCGGCTAATACCCTGCGGCGTGATGATGAGAGGTAATGTTACGAGTTATAAAAACTGTATAGAAACGACTTAATCTCAAATAGCTAATATGACATCACCTTTTCACGTATGATGCAGTTTTGTATATATAGTTGTGACATGTGATGAATACAAATTCCTAAGACCACGAATATAACGTTGGCGTAACTGTATCTGATAATGTAGAATCTATTATACAATAGAGGAAGGAAAAAACTGCCTCTTATCTTTACATAAAGAGGGGTCAGGATTGAAAGTTGCAAATCTGATCGGACGACTGTCAACCTTCCTCCCTCCCCCAACCGTGTTTAACCTCCCCACTCCCCTCCTTGCAAAACCGCCAGACGTTTTTTCTCTCTTTCTCTCTTTCCCAAATGCGGTCTATCTATTCCACTCACCTTCTGCCGCCATCACCATGTTCCTCCCCGTCCCCAGCCGCCACCATGTTCTTCATCCTCTCCTTTACTTCAAAATCCTCACCCATCTCATCCGACCCCAAATCGAGCCCCTGGCGATGCTGGCGGACGACATCCCCCAATAAAGTCGTCATTTAACCCGATAAACCCTTCCCCTACCACCTCCGCCATTGACCCTCCCTCCCTCGAAACTCCTTATTCAGATCCTTGGCAAGCCCATAATCCAGGTATTCATTATCATACATACATTTTTGCCTTAGCAAATGTCAATTTGAGCTTGCAATTGTTTGTTTTTTTCATGAATTTTCCAAATTACAGAGATTGGATATTAGGGGTACAAACCCTTCCTCTATTACAAATTCTTAGGGCTTTGATTTAGAATTTTTTAGTTCAAATATATTTGGTTTTTTCGGGTATGGAGGATTTGATTCAGGTTGGCACTTCTTCTTTGGGAGCATTGCGTCTTGGCGTGGCATTCGGCTGATGGCTTCATGCCCAGGTACCCTTTTTCTCTTAGTTATTAGTTTAGAAATTTACTAATTACTATGCTTTCAACTATTGTATAATTCGGCTTATCTGTATTAGCTTATATATATATATATATATATATTACTCATCATCCATGAGATGACCCCTTTGATTCCCAGTTAAGGATTAATGTGACAGTGTTACTAAGATTACTGTACCCCTTTGAAATTAGGAGCAAGGACTAATTTTTGTCATTCTATATTAGCAAAGAGTTTTTTTCTTTTCTATTGACTGTCGATCTGGTAATTCTATATCAGCAAATATTTTTTTCTTTAATTTTGTCAACTATAATCTCTATTATTATACGGAGTAATGAGTGTTCAGATGATGTGCAATCATCACTCCAGCTATAGGAAGTTTATATTCGTTTCAGATTTAAACAAATGCCCATGTTTCCCTTCCTCCATTCAATTTCTTGATTTGGGGCGGAAGATGAAGCTGGGTTTGGGGAGAAGATGGAGAAAAGGGGTGAAGAGGGATGAAGATTTCTATATTTTTTTATTGTTCTTTTTTAGTAGTTTTGTCCCTTTCTATTTTTTCATTTGTGATTTAGTTTTCTCTTCTTTTTTTTTTTGTAATTTTTCTTAGTGTTGGTTTGGTGGATGTAATAAGATGGTGGTGGTGGACTGGTGGTGTTACGATGGTGGTGATGGTGAGATTGTGGTTTGGCAATATATGTGGCAACCACCCGTCCTTATTTAACTTCCATTTGGATCGAGATAATCTCGTGGATCGATTTCAATAACTGGATTAAGATGGCAAGCGTGCGATACAGGGCATGCTTTCTTTGATTTGGGAGACATTCATTCTCAGCATGCCCCTTCCAGGTGAAATGCCCCAAAGGAGAGGTTTTGTGGTGCATAATAGAATCACCCTAACATAAAATCATGATAACATATAAATGTTTGTGATTCTCTTTTTTTGTTTACCTAGATTATATTTAGCTTCACGATACTCTTTTGTTGGCTCAATTTTGTGAAATTCTCTTTTCTTATTAGAATATGCATGGCAAAGGTGGTCATGATTATTCATTCAATGAAGGAAATGATGCAAGTGCCATAGAAGAAAAATCATCAGTTCTCACTGATGAATGCGTTGAAGCCAAAAGGTTAGTATTTAATTCAGGAAAGAATTGTCAATGCTTATTTTCACTTACAATTTTTTTCTGGAAAAATGAGTATAGAACAATCGTAACTTTGCTAATTGTTGCTACTGAATGCTTCATGACATTGGCATGTTTAATTAAAATGTTACTCATGTCCCGCCGATATTGATAAATACCTTGAAACTAAAACGTAAATTTGTACTCCGTAATTGGCAAAAACTTTGCTTCCTCATTGTCGTCTCCTTCTTTTTTCTTACTAATAATAGCATTAGCATATGAAATGGATGCATGCATCATTTACTTACTAATAATAGCACGAAATGGATGTATGCAGGGAAAGGGTGTTTACCAATTTGTTGACAAATACAGTGCCAACGTCGACGGATACAGGTATATATCTACATCCTCTGTAATCTGTATTAAACAAACACACAGTAATAATATATACATACACCAACAGTAGTTACCGAAAGACTAATACGTGTTTTGAGTGTCATTTTTTTTTTATCTGTATTACTATTTTCTGTATACATGTCATTTTGCAATCAGCTACTGATTGTTTCTGATGGTTGAAATATCGGTCCCATCTGGAATCCCGACGAATGGTCTGAAACTGGTGATGTCTATGCTGGAGGTTAGATACTATATATAGTCATATGTATTTGAGAAATCATATACTAAAAATATATATTTATATGAAAAAATAAAATCTAATGAGGAGTGTGGAATGATGCAGGAACGACCGGGTTGTTGATATGGGCAGTGACCCTAGCGGGTATTCTTGGAGGCGGTGCCCTCTTCGTTTATAGCACAAGTGCTTTGGCTCAGTAAATTCACAGCAAAGCAGACTTCAATATGTAATATGCTGCTTTGTGTCTGTAAATGTTACTCTTTGAATATCTGGTGAAATTGAATGTAGAGTGTATAATTGATGTACATTAATAGTCAGACAAAGAACAATATATAGATGGAGAAACTGTTTTTTATTTTTCACTTATTATTTTTTCTACTGCTTACCCTTTTGTACTGACTCGTGCCAATGACACGGGCTTTTAAGTACTAGTGCTGTTACAAATGACGACGGGGTAGACACACGTGTTGCACGATTGAGGTCGCCTGAATGTTACAGGTCAACCTGAATTCGTGTCCTGGTTAAAAAGATATTGCATAAAGAATGAATCGTATATCGGACGAAGCTATGTCAGAATCAACGAAGGTCGGATAATAAGCTTGGTCGACTGATGTCCATTGATGGGTTGTAGAATTGGGGCTGCTTTATAAGCCCACTTTAGCTGACATATTTTTGGGTTGAGATAGACCTTGGGTCAGTTCGTTGGGTCCGATCCATTATTTTTATTTCGTTCAATCGCTTTTAAATGAAAAAAAAATTGTCCAAAATAATTGCCGGTAAAAGCATACAGATACTTCATTTACCTTTAGATTAAGACTTATTTCACTTTATTAATTGATTCATTTAGTGAAGTAATGTAAGAGAGAGGGACAATAAAAGTAATCTCGATACTTTTAAGTTTTAATCATTTAGTTATAGTAATTATTATCTATTTTAAAACTAATTAAAATTTAGAAAAAAATGACAACTGTTTTGGGTCGAGGAAGTACTAAGTCACTTTAAATATTTAGGAGTAAAATAGTTATTTTGCTAAAAAAATAAATTGACGTGAGACAAAATCAAAATTCACGAGTGCAATAGTAATGTTTGTCCAATCTTAGGTTGAACAATGACAAAAAAAAAAAAAACACTCTTATACCTATATATAAAAGTAATTTTAGTCTTCTATACTTAATGAAGATAATAAATTTCACAGAAACTTAAAAAAAAAAAAAAAAAAAAAAAAAAAAAAAAAACAAAACAAAACATTACCCCTACCTGTTCGCTTTTCTACCCAAAGATATTAGAGCATCCACGATGGTAAAGCTCTATAGATAGTTTTTTTTTTATATTTTCTATGAGCCACATCATTATAATTTAAAACTTAAAAACTTCAAGCACTTTTTCACAATGATAAAATTCCTTTCAACTTTTTTATGGGTCCCATATGTAAAAAAGAGTGAATGACTTGCATAGAAAATGTGTAGCATTAATGATAAAAAGCTAGCTCTTTGTAGAAAGAGCTACTCCTTACTAAGGAGCTCTTTCATCATTTTCACAATGGTTAAAAGCTCTCTAGAGCTTTTTCATAAGAATAAGGAGCTCTCAAAAAGCTTCCATTGTGAATGCTCTTAGATTAGAATTAATTTTATAACTAGATATAAGGCATAAAAGTATTTTTTCACAATTTTTTTGATGTGGTAATCTCTTCCGTATTTCATGAGGAGTAAGTTTTGGGAGAAATCAGTTTCTCCATAAATTATAAAAAGTCCAATTTTTTTCAACTTGCAAATATTTGACGAATATAAGAGCAGTTTAAAAAAACAGGACTTTTTATAACTTAGGGAGAAACTAGTTTCCCCCAAAATATTGTGTTTCATGAGGGTAATAAATTCAATAATTCACGCTCAACATTACCCCTACATGTTAGCTCTTCTAAGGTATAAAAGTATTTATTTCACAATATTTTCGATGCGGTAATTTCTTCCGTATTTCATGAGGATAATAAATTCACAAAAATCTACGCTCAACATTACCCCTACATGTTCGCTTTTCTACTCAAATGTATAATACTAAAATTACTCTTCTACCCAGAGGTAAAAGACTAGAATTACTTTTATACATAATATAAAAATTATTTTTTTCACAATTTTAACCTTTTCTTATAAATAATAAAAAAATTTATATTTTATTACACAGTCCGCCGACCGCCGACCGATCATATGACCATGAGAGAAGGGCATTTCTTAAATTTAAAACATTTAATTAACAAATTATTAGTTCGACAAACTAATAATGGCATTGGCGTGAGAGAAGGGCATTTCTTGATTTTGACCATGAGCTTTTTAAGTGTAGAAAGGAACAAAAATATTGTCTGTCAAAAATGTGCATTTCGTTTACTAATATGTATTCTCAAAATATTTGCAGTTTTATAACTTTTCACACATATTAAAAAAAAACAATTAATAAATATTAAATAGACTAAATTATTTTTGAATATTTTAAATATCTAAATAATTAAATATTTTTACAATGAAAACTATCTAGTTATAAAAAATAAAAATAATTTAGGTAAAATGTAAAATTTTATGAAGAGTTATAAAATTATAAATATTTTAAGACAAAAAATATCTTCTTCAACAACAAGTATAATACAGTAAGTATTTTGGTGGAGGGAGTAAGTTGAAGGGAAGGGGGATTCGGCACAACTCATGTTGCAGAGCTTTGTTAGTTTTCGGTCCAAAATAATTGTCGCTTTTATACTTTTCACAAATTTTAAAAAAGACAATTATTATTTCAATTTAATGATAAAAGTATTAAAATTATCCCTTATTTAATATTTCTTTTTATTACGTTACTTCACACAACAACCAAATTAATAAAGCAAAACAAGTTCCAAAGCAGGGATAAAATAAAAATTTGAATGCTTTCAACCCCAAAAAGGATAATTATTTTGGATCAAACATTTTGTACAAAAGTGATCGTTATTTTAGACAGAAGAAAGTATTGCATTTGCCGGTGAGTGGTGATAAATTTTTTATTTCATTTCCCTTTGTTGGTGAATAAATGACAAAAATTAATTTAATACTCCCTCCGTCTCTTCGTCCCTAAAAGATTGTCTTGTTGTACATTTTCCAATTATTAAGGAAGAGCTTCACCTTTTTGTACCTTAGTAGATTTGCACTAACATTCATGCCTAAATTTAAAAATGGAACATACTTTTTGGGACAAGTCAAAATGACAATTGAGACAATTTTTCAGGGACGGAGGGAGTATATGTGAAATCCACATAAAAAAACAATCTCATTCATAAATATCAAATAGCAATTTCGAAAACAGGGAGGGGTAAAATTAGAGCCCTCTCATTTAAATTTATGTTCATGTTGACCCCTGAATTTATTTGTTGTTCATTTGAGTCTTAAAGAACTCCTCTTAAATTTTGATGTGTCTCCGGTTTTAGTTTTATGTTGGTCCGTCAACTGTATTTGTTGTTCTTTTCAACCTTAAAGAAATTACTATTGTACATCAATAGTAATTTCTAAAAATCTTATGATAAGTTCATATCAAAACCAATTGTCTTTAAGAGAAATAGTTCAAAATCGTTATATTATACTCCCTCCGTCCCAATAAAAGCTTCACCAATTACCCAAAAGGGCGTCCCGTTAGAAGCTTCACCTTTCCTTTTTTGGACATAAAATATTATTATTTTAATGGTGGGGCCCACTTCATTAACAATAACCCTTAATTAACCCCAACTAAATCCAAATTTAATTAATCCTTACCCAACCCAAATTATCAGTCCAACCCAAAATTAATAACCCAAAATTCATTTTCAAAACCCTCTCTCTCTCCTCACATTTTCTCTCTCGTCCCAATCGTGTTCATCTTACGATGAAACCCTAGCCTCTCTCTCTCCGTCTCCCTCATCGATTACACCAGAAATTATAACATCCAATCTTCGATTTTCTCTTCTCTTTGTTCTCCTTGTCGAATGGATTCGACCAAACCTATCAATTTCTCAGATGAATCGTCCATGGCGACGAACGATGTTTCAATCGTTGCCGGCGATTCGTCAAATTTCTCTCTCCTTTTTTGTACTTTAATGGTGAATCGGTGGTGGGGAACCTATTCCTTCGGTGGTGGAAGAAATGTTGTATCAAAACATTTTTGGGAAACCCTACCTCAACCAAACCCGACTATCGTTCCATTATCGTTTTTAATGAGCCACGGTGGTCTTTGTCGAAGGAGCTCGATGAGATATTTGCTCGAAATGGTCCACAAACGTACTATCGATTCAAGGAGGATAACTCGCCTATGAATGGACTCCCCCATTCCGTAACCTGCTATGTCACCCTTCCGCACAAAGGTTGCAAGCCACAAAGCTAAACTTGTTGAAGTTTGGGTTTCTCAGACCGTCCCGCTGTACAACGTTGGCTCAAGGAACAGGTTCATGTTTTCTTTTCGAAATTCAAATCTTTTTCTAGTTTGAGTATTTTCTGTTGGGAGTTGGTTGAAAGGAATGTGTGAAATGATGAATATGGCTTCTTGACCTATTTTCAGTGATTTTTGTTGAACTCGCTCACTCTTAATCGCTTTGGTGTGAACTGTGATTGCCTCTGTCCGCACTCTCCTCTCTCTTCGATGTTCTTCTTGCCTGGAACCGAACTTTGTGATATGCATTGTGATATGCTTATGTTGAGTTTGAATTGGTGAGATGCATCATGCCTTCAAACTCTTATGAACACTGAACTTTGTGCCTGAATTGTGATATGCTTATGTTGAGTTTGAATTGGTGAGATGCATGTTTAACTACTCTATGATGATTCTTAACTACTCTATGATGATTTTGAACTGAGAGTAGAAAAAATTGGCATGCTTAACTGAGAGTAGAAAAGATTGGCATGTTCAACTACTCTATGATGATTCTTAACTACTCTATGATGATGCTGAACTGAGAGTAGAAAATATTTGCATTCTTAACTGAGAGTACAAAAGATTGGCTCAATTGTGCTCTATGATGATTCTTAACTGAGAGTACAAAAGACCAATCAAAAACTACTCAGTGATGACATCTTAACTGAGAGTACAAAAGACCAATCAAAGCTTCGATCAAGAATTGGCCCAGCATGTTCATTTGATTTGAAGTCAAATTTGGTTTGGCTAACAAGTTGCACTCTCCTCTTCTTCTGCTGCTGGGTTCTTCCATTTTTGCCACAGTTGTTTCTCTTTTTTTTTTTTTTTGCTGTTCAAGATGTTCTTCTTGATGGAAGAACTTTTGATCTTAACTGGGAGTATTAGTGAGATATTTGCTGGAAGATCTTTTGGTATAGGTGGAGTATGTAATTTTTGGTTGAAACTGATTTATAAATATGGAGGGAATGTAATTATGGAGGGAATGTTTAAATTCTAAGTGGCTGTAATGTTTCCAAGACTTTGTAATTTGAATTTTCAAGTAACAGTGTGTTATTTGAAATTTTGGTGGGAATATTAGTGTTTGTTTTAGTTTTCCCTCCCTCCCCTAATCTCAGATTAAATTTTCTCTCTCCTATTACTTTTGAATATAAATAATGCTTCCATAATTCCCGTGCCCACCCAAAAGGGTGAAGCACTTAATGGGACGGAGGGAGTATGTTGAATGTAAAACTTGTTAATTTTCGATTTGAGATAATCGATTTAACACGCCCGTTACTCATCACTCATATATAGCCAAACTTTGAAAAGATCGTGGGCCACTTTTGAATTCAAATGTAAGAGAGTTTGCTCTGATAACATCATAAATTATGGGATATCATCTAAAAATCAATTAGCTACGGGTGAAGTAGCTCAAAATCTTTATGTATTGTGAAAGAGTATGTGATACTTGATTTTTGAATCTTTGTGATTTTGATTTGATTTGATTTTATATACATATTTAAACTATGTTAATTTAGGAAATACTTGTATATCTTTTAGTATTTACTTATTTAAGAATTGACTTTATTTGACTAACATACTAATTTTTTCTTATTAGTTAGCCAAAAACTTGTAAAAAACGCGTTTTTTGTTAACTTAACAAAAAACGTGTTTTAAAAAAGGGGCGGCTCATTCTCTCTCTCAATTTCAATTGCTCTCTCTCCTCTCTCTCTCTCTTGCCGTAAATCACAGAGGCCGCTCCCCAATCTTCTTCTTCAACCAATCGTTTCTCGCCGGCGACGCCTTCTCCCCTGTGTTAAAATCAGTGTGCCGGCGGCCCACTACTCTCTCCCACTTCCTCACCAATTTCCTCTCACTAAACCCACCGTCTCCCTCAACCACTGTCGGCCAACGGCTCTGATCGGTTTTCCTCACCAAATCTCTCTCGTCGGCGACCCAATCCTCATTTCTCTCTCCGGAATTACCTTCCTCATCTTCCTATCTACCTCAATTGACGCCGCCTCCAACAACACCAATCTCTCCCTCCGTCGTCTTCAACAACCGTTTCCACCGGGTCCTCTTCCTCTACCCAAAACCACCGCACTCCAACAGCGATCGGTATCACTCATTACCTCTCTAATCGGCCAGCAATCCGACCCCTCTCTCATCTTCGTCTTCTTCGAGCTCTACCCAAAGCGGCGCCGTCCCGCCAACACCGTGTTGTGATTTAATGAGTACCAGTGTTGTGATTTAATGAGTACCAGTTTGTGATTTAATGAGTACCAGTGTTGTGATTTAATGAGTACCAGTTTGTGATTGGATTTGCATTTGTTTGGTTTTTGTTTGGAAATTTGAATCAGACAGTTCATGTATTTTTCAATGCCAGTTTATGTAATTTTGAATGTCAGTTTATAAGTATTTGAGTACCAGTTTGAGAATTTGATGCATTGGTGGACTGGGTAATTAGATGCCAGTGTATGTGTTTTGGAGTGCCAGTTAGTGTATAATAGAGTGTCCGTAAGTGTGTAACTGAGTGTCAATGTATTTTTTGAATGCCAGTTCTTGTAATTTTGAATGCCAGTTCATGTTTTTTTGAATGTCAGTTCATGTTTTTTTGAATATCAGCAAAAATAATTATCGGTGTTTTGAGTGCCGGTGTATGCATTTTTGAGTGCCAGTAAATGTGTTTTCAAATGCCAGTCCATGTATTTTTGAATGCCAGTGCTTGTATTTTTGAGAGCCAGCAAAAATATTAGTGTAACAAAGTGCCAGTGTTAGTGTAACAGAGTGCCAGTGTGAAGAGTGCCAGTTCATGTATTTAAAAGTGCCCGTGTAAAAAGTGCCAGTTTCATGTTTATAAAATACCAGTATGAAATCACTGATCATTTGTAATATTAACACTGGCATTTATCATGATTGCCAGTAATTATAAAAATGCCACCGTTTATTTTGAACATGGTTGTCAGTAATTACAAAATTGCCACCGTTTATTTTGAACAGCGCTTTGAAAAATACGTTTTCCTTATCTTAAGAAAAAACTAGTTTTTTATAAGACCAACTCTTGGAATAGGATTTTACTCATTTATATAAAGAAGAGTCGCATCACTTCATTATTCACGAATTTTAGCAAATACAAAGAGAGTTTTTTTTTTTGATATTCGGGTTCGCCGGACTAATTCTGAACCACCAGGTATCGGCCCCTCAGTATGCTGGCGGAGGTAAATCGCGGGATGTGCCCTATGCAGCCAGGGTGACAACACCCCTTATACTCCAGATCCCCAAGGGAGCCCTCCTACAAGGCATTTAAATCACTCTTACATCACCAAATGGTCAAGCTCCACTCTCCAAAGAGGCATTTACATCACTCTTACAACATCAAATGGCTGCTCCAGCTTTGCACCTGCCAAGATTTAAACTCCCCACACTCTGAGGATATAAGCCCAGCAATGCCGCTTTCTTAACTGCATGAATGTGCCCACAGGGGGGGCTCTAAGGGACCCCAGAAACGAGGTAGGAAATAAAGCCCCAAAGAATCTCCTTGAGGGGACTCGAACCGGTGACCTCCCCTTCAGGAAGTCACCAATGTACCACTGGGTCAAGGCCCGTTAGGTAATACAAAGAGAGTTCTCTGTATTGAAAATAGTTCAAGTTGTTCTTGAAGTTCTTGAATAAAAGGATTTCAAGATTGTTTTGTGTTTTCGCGTTTTAAAGTCTAGAATCGTTTGAACTGTTTTTATTTTCCTTTTATTGAATGTTTTTCTACGACTTGTTCTCGGCAAGATTGTGTTTAATGAAAGATTTTTCAGCAAGTCATTCTTGCTGAAATGTTTAAATTTTGAGTTTTATCCGTTGCGTTTAATATTCTGTTCATGTATGTGTTGAATTGTTAAGCAACTTGTGTGATCATTGTTACACACAAGTGACCAATTTTCTGAACAATCCTAAATACAATTCTTTTAATTGGTAACAGAGTCTTCTATTGACTCTATTGAAAATCAATTCTTATACTATTTATTATAGATTGTCAGATTAGTCGTAACAAACCACATACATTAGATGGTTCCATATTTCATAATGATAATAAATTTATATAAATTAATAATTCACTTTTGTTGAGTGCGATAGATGAGAAAAAACTCATAAAAGAACTGACATTTGATTTAATCTATAAATAATGACGCGTGATTAAACCTAAAATGGAGCTCAAAAACATAATCGATCCATCAGTGTCATTTTCTTGTTAATGTGCTTATATTTTCCTAAATAATATGTCTCTTAATTCCTAAGCAACCATCGTTATCAAGTGAAAAAATATTTACTCCAATGTATTAATATATATGGCCCCGTTTGATTTGACTTATTTCAAAGTGTTTATGACTTATGATTCTCCATAAGTCATTTTTGAACTGTTTGATTTCATTTTGGATAAAATAAGTCATAAGTCATGTACACGTCAATTAAAGCACAATTTTCCTTTTAAGTCATAAGCATTAAGCCAAGTGTTGAATCAAAAAACACGTATGAACAGTAAAATAATAATAAAAAAATAATAATTTAAAAATAATAAAAAAATAAATAATAAAATAATAATTATTAAAAATAATAATTAAAGAAAATAATAATAATAAAATAATAATAAAATAATAATAAAATAATAATAATAATAATAATAAATTATAATTAAAATTAAAATTAAAATAATAATAATAATAATAATAAATAATAAAACTAATAAATAATAATCATAATAATAATAAAATAAATAAATAATAATAATAATAATAACAATAATAAAAATAAAAATAATAATAAAAAAAATAATAATAATAAAATAATACTCAAAATCATAATAATAATAAAATCATAATAATAGTAATAAAATAATACTAATAATAATAATAAATAAAATAATAAAATAATAATATTATTATTATTATTATTATTATTATTATTATTAATATTATTATTATTATTATTTTAATTTTTATAATTTCATTCAGCACCTTTTCAGCTTATTAATCAAATAGTCATACTTATGACAGTTCATCAGCACTTAAAAAAACTTAATCTAACAGCATCATTCATCAGCTCATCAGTTACAACTAATCAGTCATAAGTTATCAGTCATAAGTAATCAGCACATATCAATAAGCTAAATCAAATTCAAACGGGCCCATAATCATGCACTTTACATAAATACTATTAACTAAAAACATATTTATAAACCTAATATTTAAGCTTTTCAGTCAAAAATCTTGTGTTTGTGAATCTACTTTTAAATGTAAATAGTCTATAGTATACATGCATACGCAAAACCACGTCATCATCCCTTAGTAACACATACAATTAATAAAACAATAAACTTTATGAACCAAATAATTATCCTTTTGAAAACTTTTCCCTTTATATTAACATAATACTCCATCCGTCCCTAACTTTATTTTTTAAAATATTATCCTTGATCAACAACAATTTTTCTTTCAGATATTTATCTTGTGACATAAAAAAAATATGAAATATTTTCCTGTTAAATTAAAGGGATATGAGGCTAGCATAGTCAAATTATGTAGATGAGCAATCAACAACCCATGTCCGGGTGCAGGTGGTCCGGATGGACGTGGGGTATTTCGTTCGTCTGTTGTTTCAAAACTTAATCATTTATGTTTATCATTACGAATTTAGGTTATCATTAAAACCGCTTGCCTTTAATCTGCTTGGTTCCAAAATGAAAAGATTTTAAAATGCATTATTAGTGGGACCGGGAAAAGGATGGATTAAAGAAAAAATCAACTACAAATTGTCATATATTCCGAAATCTTTCCAACTTTGTCCTTATTTTAGTCATTATTAACCTTGTGATTAACATGACCCTTGAATATGGCTTCCATTTTCATGATTGTTTCATAACAATAGAATATCATGTTTCCTCTCTTGCCATTATGCCCCATTTGCATTAAAAACGTTGTCTAATGATGGAGAATTAGACTAGAGTAAAAAGGAGAAAGTGATGGTGAGGTCATTTTCACTACCTATAATAGGGTAATAGGGATTATTTGATGTTTACTCCGTTTAAGTTTACGATCAGACTACGTAATAACTTTTTTCTTTTAATCATCATATTTGTTTTTAAGAGTATACTTGTTTATTGATTACGTCTCTATTACCAATACACTCTCGTGTTTACAACCGCTTCTCTAAGATACCAGTGGTGCTTCACTAATAGGTTCATCATTCAAATTTGATCGGTATGAACTCTCGTGTTTACAGACCGTCAATATGATTAATTGGTTGTCTCCTTCTAATAGATCTTAATTGTAGTCATGAGGGTAGGAAATGTAAATCCCATATAATAGTGGTTAAAAAGAGAAAAATAAAATAAACAAACAAAAGAATGACTAGTGTTTTTCACTTTACCTTAATGACACTTTATATCAATAATTAGACTTTATTAAAAGCCAAATTTGATTAACTTTAAGCTAATAAGATGCTGTCACCTTCTTGGGTACTTTCATGTATGTCCTCAGGTGAGTAGTAAGAATATTTTTATTTCTTTAATAAATGTAGTAAATAAAGTGATGTGGGCAAAGAAAATATTCTGCAATATCTAACCTTATATAGAAGATTTTGCCAAAGAACAAGTAAGGGAGAGTCTTGTAATTGTTTATTATTTTAAAAAATGTATGATTATTTTTTACCAAATGGGTATTTTTTTAACACAAACTATGATTACTTGACCAAATGGGTATTATCTTTTTCTTAGACCAAAAGGTCCAAAACAATGAAATACCCATTTTGTTTTGTTTTGTTTTGTTTTGTAGTATAATAATAATAAATATTGCACTATACCTTTTCATATATTTAAAAATAAGTGTTTTGATTGAGAAAATAGGTTTAATGGGATATAGTGATATAAATATTGTAAGAATATATTAAAAAAATTATAAAAATACATATTTCCTAGATGATAAATTAACTACAATATTTATTATAAAACAATGAAAATAATTATTACTCCAATCGTCTCGATTTAAGGTTTTTATTTTTCTTTTTGTTTTGTCTCATTTTAAAATTTTTAGTTATTTTATTATCTAAAATGGATAATGGGACCCACTTGTTATTTTCACAACAAAAACTTCCTGCCCACTTCTCCCTCCTACTTTACTTTTCATTTTACTTTTCATACTTACGACATTTAGTTTTTATTAATTTTTGTGTCAAGTCAAATTAGGAATATTAAATCAGGACGACGGAGGGAATATAAGATAATTTATTATACACTTGGGTAGCCTTGGAGGAATGTGTGGTATTGAAGTTTCATACAGGGTGTGTTAAATTATAGTAATGTGGGTCTATTCTAAAGTTTAATACACTCAAGACAAGGTTTGATTTGGATCTTATACAATTTGATCCCAACACTCATATGCAATCATGTAGACAAAATTTTGTCATTTATAATAATAGAGGTAAATTATATGTTTTTTTTTTACATGGAATTGGCCTCTCAATATGGGTAGCCAAACTATGAAATAAAATGCCAACTTTTATTAACAATGAATGTGAAAATGACACATTACTGCTAACTGATGTTGAGACTTAATGGGAAAGGGTACATTAATTTACAAATATTATAAAACATTTTTTTGTCTTTTATATTTATTTCTAATTAATAAAAATACTTGACATTCATTTGATGACATTATAATATTATAGTTCCTTTGTCCCATAAATATAGTTTTATACTCCCTCCAGTAAAATTTATTTTATTTTGAATTTCATGATTAATTCAATTAAATTTAGATTATAATTTTATAAAAATCTAGTTATCTGTATACAATTTTAAAAATTGATATCGATAGTCTTTCTAATAGTGATCAATAACAATTTTTAAAATTGTATAAGTATAACTAGACTTTAATAAAGTTAAGTTTGAATGAGTAGACCATCTCATAGTGGGATAAAGTTTTCGAGAGGAGGAAATAGGAATATTGTTTGCACCAGTCAACTTGATTGAATTTTAACCAATTTTTATAAAAAATTAATTACTAAATGAAATTTGAAAAGTTACTATAAATATATCATTCAAAATATTATGCACTAATTTTAAAATATATTAGGATAATTGAATTGAAATTATGTAAATAAAATTTAATCATATTAACTTCCAAAATTATAATAAGACTAATTTTTCAGGGGGTATACTAAAGTGAACTTGTATACTAAAGTAAAAATGAACTTTTCACTACCATTGTACCTTGTCGTGCAAATATGCCTTTCCTATCAAAGATGCTTGTACAATTGAACTCGTGCTGAAGAAGGGTTGTACCATATGCTAAAATGGGCTGTACCATATGCATTGAAACTTGTACGTTGGAGAAAATTTGGCCCTGTATTTGTTGACAAAGATCAAACTCAAATTTGAATATATGTAATAAACTTTACAGACACTTGTAATATATGCATATATAAGTGGTAATATTTCACTGAGTTAGTCAGCTAATTTGACATAAAATTTTCATAGTATTCCCATTGAAACGGCTCCTCAAGCCGAAACCCACTATCGGCTCCAGCCAGCTGCCAAGATGAAGCATAATAACAATATACATCACTCCTGTCTGTGCTGCTGCTTAAAGAAAGATCAGGCAAGTCAAAGAAAGTGTCATCTGTATCTGTTAATGGAGAATCCATTGATTCTTGGGAATTCCCAGATGACAAATTTGTCGAAGAGTGAGAGCTCGAAACCCCGGCTCGGCTCGGCTCATCTTCATCAGCTCCGTCTCCGGAAAATGTGATGGCAGCGGCCTTGGCGGCGGCTTCTTGGATGTCCTTTGGTGAATTGGTGGCGGGTTGTGGTAGTTCATGAGCCAACTCGGGGAAATTGAGGTAAGCCGATCGACCTTTCATAGCTAGAGCGGCTACATCATGGGCTCGAGCCGCCATTTCAGCCGTGGGGAATGTTCCGAGCCATATTCTTGATTTCTTCCTCGGCTGTCGGATTTCAGATACCCATTTGCCCCAGCTTCTCATCCGTACTCCTCGATACGTTGGATGGTCTTCGCCGGAGCCATTTCTTTGCCTCTTCTTTTGCTCATTTCCCGTGTTGCTGTTTTCCTTTAGAGCATTTTTGGAACCCTTTTGAGCCTTGCATTCTTTGGAAGTCTTTACTAGGGAAGAGGTGGTTCCGGTGGCGGCACTGGTGGTGGAAGAGGAGGAGGAGGAGGTAGTGGTGGTGGAGGGAGGAGAGAGAAAGTTGGTATGAGCTACATTCTCAAGGTTGATTTGGTCTTCCATGATGAAGTGTGTATAGTATAATTGTGGTAGCTAACGCTTAGCTAGAAAATAATGGGGGGTGAATGAATGGTACATAATATAGTGAAGGATATATGGGCCTTTATGATTCTTCCATTAAATGCCTTTCTTTTAAATAAATTTAGATATATTTAAAAAAATCAAAATAACTAGTCTCATAATCAGTTTTTCTTTTTTACTTTTTTGCATGTCCTAAAATAAGTTACATACCAAATTTAAAAAAAAAGTTCATTTCTGCATAAATTTTTGTACTCCTTCGCCCGATAATGATAGTCCACGTTTTTAGAAAATTATTTGACGGAAAGAAATTTGATGAAAATTTAGAAAACAATTATTATGTAAGTAAAATTATGATAATATTTATTGATAATAATTTTAATGGTGTATAAATAATAAATTTTATAATCTTATTGAGATAATCATTTTGAAGCATTTCGTTAAAATTTGTTCAAATTAACAACAAATTAAATCGACTATTATTTGAGAGAGTATATTTTTTCTTAGGTGGACACTCACAACTACTATAGTGGGCCCAATTTTCAATCAACTTTTTTTTTTTTTTTTACTGTTATCCCATTCTTTAACTAATAATAATGTCAAATAGTCCCTCCGTCCCGCCCGAAGTGTCCCAACTTTCCATTTTGAGCGTCCCATTTAAAATGTCTCATTACCAAAAAAGAAAAGTTTTTTTACTATTACACCCACTCATTCTCTCTCTCTTTCTTTTCTGCTCATGGCATTCTCTCTCCTAACTATTCCACATTTCATTCTCTCTCCTATTTAATTTTTTAAATGCTCATGGCATTTAAACTTTTCTCTTTCTTACCTCACTTTCCTTAATTCTCGTGCAATTATCCTTTTCGGACACTTCGGATGGGACGGAGGGAGTATTATATTAATTCAAAACTATATGCCCAATTAAGTAAAGGGAAAATTTGATTTTTTTTATCAATAAATAATTTAATTTATTTCAAGAGTTGTATTTCAAAGTAAAAAAATTTCATTTGGTAAGGTTTAAAGTCCTAAATTCTTATATTAAAATAGTAAAAGAGATTTTTTAATTTAAATATTAAATTTACAATCAAAGTTGTATGAGACCTTAGTTATAACTTCATCTAATTATTACACTATGTGGCCCCTTCCTTTTCTAGTGTCATCTACTCTCTCTCTCTCTCTCTCTCTCTCTCTCTCTCTCTCTCTCTCTCTCTCACACACACACACACACACATATACACTCACACCATCCCAAATACTCCCTCCGTCCCGTAGAAAGAGTATGAATTTCTTTTGGGCGTCGTTTAAAAGCGCATGGCCCTAAGGAAAGTTTTATTATTTTTATACTCTTCCTACCCCACTCATTCTCTCTCCTACTTTACTTTTACACTCTCACAACATTCTCTCTCCTAACTATTCCTCCCACTCATTATCTCTCCTATTTAATTTTTCATACTCACAACATTTAACCTTTTTCTCTTTCTTACATCACTTTCCTTATTCATTTCTTAATTTTCGTGCTAGGAGGCAAAATTGCCCTTTCGGGCGGGACGGAGGGAGTATAATCTAAAATTTTACACCTCTTTTGTTATAGGAAAATAATAAAGTTATAAAATTAAGTTTATAAAATGATTTGTCAAGATTGTATAGGTACTTTTAATTAAAATGTGACAAGTCCACAATCGATACAATCAATAAAATATCGTTAATTCATTTTATATTCATTATTTTGTAAATTTCTTTTGTACATCTGGCGTTGCCCTTTGTCATACTTCATATCAATCTAAAATTTTACACCTATTTCTCTCTTTGATCTCCCTAATTAACTTTTCTATAATTATTTCATGAAATTTAATAATACTTTCAAAATCTGAAACTCATTAACTATATTATTATTACTTACATGTATTGTACCTTTTAAAGTTTATAATTTTATTACATTTAAACTAAAAACGAGATCTAATATTCATCCGAAAATTAATGAAATTAACGTAAAAAAAACATGTGCATATTTCAAAATAAGGTTGCTATCATTTTACATGTCAAAAAATTGAATCCCTAGTACTAGTGGTAGGCCAAACACAAATACGAACCTCATGTAAGGATCCCGGGCCGTTGTAGTCCCAAAGCAGGGCAATTCAATTACTATCGGACTGAGGGTGATGTGTTTTCGTCTCCTTATTCTTATTAATAGAGGTCATTTAAAAAAAAAAAAATCTAATTAAATTATTTGAATGCAATGAATTGTGGTATAATTTAGTTGTACATATGCCAAATCTTATTTAACACTTGGTTGTTACCGAAAGAGGACGATGAGGGGCCTATATGTGTTTTGCTAGGTTCCAAATACAAAACCCGAATAAATAAATACTCCCTCCGTCTCAATCTAAATGTCCAAACTTTCTATTTTGGGCGTCCCATTTAAAATGTCCCATTTTCAAAAAAGGAAATTTTTTATTACTATTCTATCCACTCATTCTCTCTCATACTTTACTTTTACACTCACAACATTCTCTCTCCTAACTATTTCTCCCACTCATTCTCTCTCCTATTTAATTTTTTATACTCACAACATTTAAACTTTTTCTCTTTCCTACCTCACTTTCCTTAATTTTCACGCCGAACCCATTTTTTGAACATTTAGATTGAGACGGAGGGAGTATCTATAATTCTAGGGTCCCCTAGATTTTTGGCATGCATTCATTTGGGTTGGTACGGAATTAGGTGAAGGTGGCATTAGGTTTTTTTAAGTTTTAAGATTTGAAATCTAAATTGACATCTGAAATTGACTGAATGAATAAAAGGCAACGTATGAAAACTGATTTATTAATTATTCATGTTGTTTGATTATTTATCTGACTTAACTTTCTGAAATGTATCTATTTATCATTTTAACCTTTCAAAACCCAATTAACTGAAATTACATTGGACCTCAATTTTCTTCATCAATGTTGGGCCCTGCGTTTTTCAACTTGATTACAACTTACATCTAACAACTTGGTACTAACAACTTGAGTTGTTCTATTACATCTTGATCATCTGCAGGTTGAGCTTTTGTTACGTTAACCCTATTTTTCAGGGAACGTGTCAAAGTAAATGAAGACCAATTCAACGACGTTTTCTTCATCAACATACCCAGCAACGGATCGTTATCCCCTCCATCAACCAACTGGCGAAGATATCTCAACCAGATCAACCTTTCTCCCGAGATTCTAGGCCCATTATCTTCTTTGTAATTTAGCCATTGTAAAGAGGTATAAAAGGGATAAAACACTTGTATTGCACACACGTCTTTCACTAGCTTAGGCTCCCTTCTATACGCCCATAGCTCTGTAATTCTCTCAATCTTTAGTAAACTTTTGGTCAAGGAAGGTACCAAAACCTCCCAGGAGTTTTATCTTGGCGAACAAGTTGTTCGAGAGCTTTCCCTAGTCAACAAACAACTTGTGTCCATTTCTATTCAACTTGATAATCATTGTACCTTGATTCATATCACTTTAGTCATTTTTCTTGTCACTTGAAACACTTGTTGAAATTTGACCGAAACAATTTGGCGCCGTCTGTGGGAAACTTTGATTATTTGCGTAGAAATGGCAAATCCGTCGTCCGGCAGTCAAGGTGAGAGGGGTCGGCCGCTTCCTGTTTCCGGCACCCAAGGCAATCCATCTTTGAATGCGGAAGCTGTCAATTTGGAGATATTATCCAACATGGCCGATATGTTGAAGAAAGTGAATGATCGGTTGGATGGTCGGGGAGCATACGAACGCCGTGATATTCAATGCCATTGATAGCTGCGTAAAGGGAAGCAAGTTGAGACTCAACTATCTACTCCATTTTCACCTTTACTTCCCGAGATCTTTGTTTGGTGCGGGTAGGACCGAAGCCATTTCGGAGATATCCCCATGTCCAATACTTTGCCGGCGAAAGTACAATCGTGACGTCCATTCCAATTGAGCAACGAAGATTCGGCCTTCCGGCTTGTCAACCTGTGTTGTCATCTTGCTACACCTATGCTACATCCTCAATGGGGCAAACAGGAGTTTCTTTAATGCTTTTGATACTTCGCATCTCGGTTTAATAACAATCCTCTTTTCGCGGAGAGTCAACTTGTTAAGGAAATGCGGACTATAAAGGATTTAGCCGGAGCATACACAGGTCAATGTGCCATACCACCAAGTTTCTCCAACTTGCTATAATGAATCTCGTTTTGTGCCAACAATAGCTAGTGTGGAAATCCTAAAGAAATTTTCAGTCCCTCATATGAAGAAATATGATGGAAGCACCGATCCAGCAGAGCACGTGTTATTGTATCAGGAGTCAATGGATATTATAAGTATCCCCCCTATTTTTAGAGAAGCATGTTTTGCGGGGTTTTGGCTCAACTTTGTCGGGACCCGGCCTTAAAATGGCTAACAGGACTTCCTCTGAACTCTATTTCTTCTTATGCTCAACTTGTCAATATGTTTATCAATCAATTTTCATGCAATAGGGCATTTGACAAATTGATTAGTGACCTTTATAGAATTGTACAACAGCCTAACGAAAGTCTTAAAGACTATTTGCACAGGTTTAACAAGGAGGCAGTAACTATACCCAACTTGGACGTTTCCACAGCTACAGAAGCGTTCCGTATTGGTTTGAAGAAGAGCTCTCTATTTTATAATTAGTTGGTGATGACTCCTGCGAAACAACTTGAAGAAATCAGAACCAGAGCCTTGCCTTTCATCAGATTGGAGGATGACGGCCCGCAATGGGAAGTCAATCAGGAGAACCCTTACTCCTCTATTTGAGCCCTCTGACAGAAAATCGGATTCCCATCACTATAAGTCCAACAGGGGCAAACCCCCTGTTAAATCTGAATCTTCTAAAGTTCATTTTGTAGATGATGATCAAGATGGGGATGAGAATGATTATCCTAAAATTTCTGAATACTGCTTTTTTGTGGACATTGCAGGAATCCTTTGCGCCATGGGAAATCTTGGAGATAAAGCAAGATGGCCCAAGAAGAATGATCAGCCAACAACTTGGAAGGACAAGTCCAAGTGGTGCGCATTTCATGAGGATTTTGGGCATACCACTGAGAATTGTTTTGCCTTGAGGAAGGAGATTGCTCATCTATTATCCAAGGGTCTTCTTAAGGATTTGTTGGGTAAGAAGAGGGTCAGAAGTGAGTCTAAAGAACCTGATTCAGGGGAGCGATCCGGACAGAAAGTTGCACCACCTCCGGCCACCAAGGTAGTAAATGTCATTTCAGGTGGATCCCATAGTTGTGGAACAACTTACTCTGCAGCTAAGCGTCACGCCAAGAGTTCTAAGGAGGATCGATCGAATTGCCCTCAAGGCGTCGTGACTTCACGAGATGGTCAAGTTATCTCCTTTGAGGATGAGGATAAAGACAACACGTTGGATCCTCATCATGATGGTCTAGTTGTTCAGTGCGGATTGCTAATTGTGTGGTCAAGAGAATTCTGATCGATGGCGGTAGCTCAGTCAACATAATCTTCACTCATGCTCTTGAAGATATGGGCATTCCTTTATCTGAAGTTGTGAAGAATTCATCCGTGCTGGTAGGGTGTTCAGTGGTGAAATAAAGCAAACAGTCGGAGAAATCAAGTTGCCTATCTATTTGGAGGGTATGAATGCTATGGAAAGGTTCTGTGTGATCGAATGCTCTTCCTCGTACAATGTCATTTTGGGAAGACCTTGGATCCACAACATGAAGGCCGTGCCGTCAACTTATCACCAGTATGTCAAATTTCCAACACCTTGGGGTGTAGCCAAGTTGAAGGGGAATCAGCAAGTTTCTAAAGAATGTTACAAGGTTAATATGAAAGCAAGTTCAATTCCTCGTCAAGCATAGCAATTAAAGAAAAAGGCCTAGGATGTTCTTGAAGCGGTGGAGCATGAGACAAAAAATGTTTCTGTTGATGAGTCGACTCTTGAGGCCCAAGTACAAGTTGGTATAGACCTTCCATCTGAAATTGAGGAGGATCTGATTGAGTTCTTAAGAAGTCAGAAATGTTGTTTTGCATGGAAGCACGAGGACATGACAGGAATAAGCAAGGACATTATTACTCACAAGTTGAACATTGATCCAACTATCCGTCCTGTTCATCAGAAAAGAAGGAAGTTTGCCCAGGAGACGAACCAGATCATAAAGGACGAAGTTGAGAGGCTTTTGAAGTCCAATATGATCAGAGAAGTTCAATATCCAAGGTGGTTAGCCAATTTTGTGGTGGTAGAGAAGAGGAACGGCAAGTGGCGAGTATGCGTGGACTTCACAGACTTGAACAAGGCCTGCCCGAAGGATCTTTTCCCTATTCCTCATATTGATTCTCTAGTTGATGAAACAGCTGGCCACGATATCTTGACGTTCATGGATGCGTCTTTAGGGTACCAACAAATTCAAATGGAGCCCTCGGACCAAGAAGATACGGCATTCATGACTCCGAAAGGTATATATTGTTACATTTCTATGCCATTTGGTCTTAAAAATGCAGGGGCAACTTATCAGAGGCTGGTGAACAAGATGTTCGAAGATCAACTTGGCAAGACGATGGGACGACATGGTAGTAAAGTCCAAGCATATTGAGGATCATGTAGAACACCTTGCTGAGGCGTTCAACATCTTGAAAGCTTTCAACATGAAGCTCAATCCGGCAAAGTGCAACTTTGGTGTTAGAGCAGGTAAATTATTGGGCTATATGGTAACCAAGAGAGGAATTGAAGCCAGTCCCGAGCAAATTAAAGCCATTCTCAACTTGGAATCCCCCAAGAATATCAAAGACGTCCAAAGGTTAACAGGTAGAGTGGCTGCTTTGAATAGATTTATATCTAAATCATCTGATAAGTGCAAGTTATTCTACGAAGTATTAAGAAAGAATAAACTCTTCCAATGGAATGACCAACATGAGACAGCTTTTAAACAACTTAAAGAATATTTGGTGACGTCACCTCTACTTGCCAAACCAGAACATGGTGAGCACCTTTATTTATATTTAGCTGTATCTGAAAATGCTGTTAGTGCAGTATTGGTAAAAGAAATCCAAGGTGAACATCATCCTGTTTACTATGTAAGTAAGTCTTTATTAGATGCTGAAACAAGGTACTCTCATCTTGAGAAGTTAATTTTAGCCTTAACTACTGCTGCTACTAAACTGCGTCATTATTTTGAAACACATTCTATAAGCTGTTAGAACTAATTATCCTGTGAGAAATGTGTTGAGAACTCCCGGAGATGTCGAGCGGAGTTGGCCAAGTGGTCGGTCAAGTTGAGCACGTATGACATTTCATATGAGCCAAGAACGGCCGTCAAATCTCGAGGCCACTGGCCGACTTCGTAGTGACTTCGGTCCAAGTTTGCGGCCAGAGGTGGGCTGGAAGTACAACAACTTGAAGGTAAAACAATTCCTAGATTTTGGACACTTGTTTACGAGATGGAGCTTCAAATTCCAAAGGAATTGGCTTGGGAATAGTCTTGAAATCCCTCAAGGTGATATCATACCTCAAGTTTGTATCTTGTGAATTCGGTGCAACAAATAATGAAGTCGAGTATGAAGCTTTAATCATGGGTTTAACTACAGCTTTAAGTTTAAATATTACGCATATAAATGTATTTGTTGACTCTCAATTGCTAGCTAACCATTTTAATGGCAGTTATGTGGCGAAGCATTCCAAGATGACTCTGTATCTCCAACATGTTAAGGCCTTAGCTTCAAAATTCCTATCATTCTCTTTGGAACAGGTCCCTAGAGAAGAAAACACAGAAGCGGACGCATTAGCTAACTTGGGTTCAACTTGCAAATCAATGTTGCATACTAATATTCCCATTATTTATGTTAAGTTCCCGACAATAGACCAAGTTGAGGAAATTCAAGAAGTTACTCAATCTAATGGGGCACAAGATACAAGTTCATCTTGGACCCAACCAATAATTGAGTTCCTTCAACTTGGAACTATTCCGCCAGACATTAAGAATGCTAGATCTTTTAAGATTCGTACTTCAACTTTCGTTTTAATAGATAATCTGCTATTTAAGAGATCTTTTGCAGGGCACTATTTAAGATGTATTGATAATGAGCAAGTTGAACTGGTGCTGAAAGAAATCCATGAAGGAATATGTGGAAATCATTCTGGTGGAAAAGCATTAGCGTCTAAGGCCCTCAAGACGGGGATATTATTAGCCAACCATGCGTCGAGATGCCATGAGCTATGTACGAAGTGTGATGCACACGAAGACACAGCAACATCTTGCATCGGCTGCTTGAGCCTCTACATTCTATAGTCTCATCTTGGCCTTTCATGCGGTGGGGCATGGACATTGTGGGCAAGTTGCCTAAGGCTCACGGAGGCAAAGTGTTCATGTTGGCATTAACCGTATTATTTCTCAAAATGGATCGAAATTTGAAGCTTATGTACAAGGAAGGGACAAGGAGGTAATTTCATTTTTAAAGAAAAATATAATTAGCAGGTTTGATGTGCCATCAGAGATTATATGTGACAACGGGTCGCAATTCATAAGTAAAAAGACCAGAGATTTTTGTACTCGCTGGGGCATCAAGTTGATCATGTCTACGCCTGTCCACCCTCAAGCCAATGGTCAAGCTGAGTCAAGCAACAAGTTGATCATCAACAACTTGAAGAAGCGCCTAGATCAAAAGAAGGGAAAGTGGGCTGAAGAGTTACCACTTGTACTTTGGGCAAATAGGACCACTACAAAAGGGGCCACAGGTAGGACTCCATATTCTTTGGTATTTGGGGCAGAAGCTGTAATTCCAGTCGAGGTGACAATCCCAACAGCAAGGTATGGCTTATTAACTCAAGATGAAAATAACACATTTGCTAACCCAAGATTTAGATACAATTGATGAGATCAGGGATTTAGCCAAGATAAGGATGGCAGCTTATCAACAACGAATTGCTAGATCATATAACAAGAATGTCAGAATAAGAAGATTCCAAGTTGGTGATTTAGTTTTGAGAAAAGTATTTCAAAATACAAGAGAATTGAATGCAGGTAAATTAGCTCCCAAGTGGGAAGGACCATATCTCATCGATGCGGAAGCTGGCAAAGGTGCGTATTGGTTGTCAACCCCAAGTGGAGACAGGATCCCTAGAAGTTGGAATGCCATTCATTTGAAGCTGTATTTTATGTAAGTCCAGTTATTTACAACTAGACTTCTCAGGTATGATCTATTTTTGTTGTTAAGTTCATTCACATGTTTCAAGTTATCAAGTTTTATTGAAAATCCTTACTAACTTAAGCATCGGATGGGTGTTAGCTATGCTAACGCCCAACCCTAACATGAATTTGTTTTGCAAGGTATACAACTTGAACAAACGGAGTAGGCTCAACAAGTTGACACGCCAGTACGACTGATACTTGTTGGGACCTAAAATTGGAGTAGGACTAAGCATGTTAACACGCCAGTACGGCTCCAACATGTTTAGACCTAGGAAGAAAAATTTCAACATGTTGACACGCCAGTACGGCTGATACATGTTGAAACTCTAGCTGGAGAGGGATAGAACTTGTTGACACGCCAGGACGGCTGATACTTGTTCTGTCTCTTCAAACGGTTACCTCTGATCGAAGGTACAATTTACATATGGTTAAAAGATTTTCATCTTTTCTAACGAATTAAGGTTTTGACACCTTCGCCTGGGCGCACGATTTCACACTTATTCAAGTTGTGAACTACTGGTTGTAACATTATCATGTTACCTTCGGCTTACAACATCAGCATGTTACCTAATGAACAAGCAAGTATTTTTGAAAAACCCAAATTACTTCTTTGAAACTTCAAAATGTTTTCAAAAGATTTTTTCAACTAAGGGACAAGTTGGATAAGCCAAACGGTCCCTTAAAACCTAAGAAAGCTTGGAGTATTAGACCAACCTAGTACCTCCAAATAAATTGTCTAGGCTCTTATGAGCCATTACATACCAAAATACTTTGTTTTTGGGGACAGACCCCCCATTTGGTGCCCACCAATGGTGCGGCAAATAAGCAAAAAATTGTTTTGTACCTTCCAAACTACTTAAAAAAGTTTCAAATTATTTTCAAACATTGTGGCCTGCTGCCGCCGGTGGTGCATTTGGTTTCTTCCCATGATCATTTTCTTCAACTTGAGCTACCACTATGGTACTCAAAGCTTTATCAGTGTCATCAACTAGAGTTTCGAGGGCCATTGAGTTCACCTCCTCTCCATCTGTTGGTTCTCCCATGTGGTCTTCTAAAATTCTTTTCTCCTCCTCCAAGTCCCAAGTTGGAGCTTGTCCGTTCTTGTACTCCTCCATCAGCTGAATTCTGGCCTCTAGCAATGTCTTGGTAGCATTGAATTTGAAGTCCCCCTTTGCGGCTTCAAGCTCCTTCATATGAGCTTCGTTCTCAGCACGAACAACTTCCACTTCCTTCCCCAAAGTCTCAAAACCTTTCTTCAATTTCTCCACCTCACCAACATACTTTTCTGCTTCTTTCTTCAACCTCTCTACTTCCCCAGCACTTTTGGTGGCTTCCTTCCTTGATTCCGCAGCTTCATAACTGCATTTTGCTGTCTTGATCTTCAGAACATCCACCTGGTCCATAACAGGACTCATAATTTCTGAAACCTGTGTAAAAGAAGTATTAATACTCTATCAACTCTTTGGTAAGATTCAAGGTCTCTTCGTTTACCTCATTAACAAATCTTGCTATCGCAGCTTTAAACTTCTCCCTTGTTTTCACCATATCATCACTTGCGTCCGTAGCCTCAGCCTCCACCAATTTCCTCTTCTTTGCTTCCTCATTCTTCTTGGACACATTCACATTAGAGCTAGATGCCACATACTTGGGAGTGGGTGGCTTACCATCTTTCCTTGCAAAACTTTTTGCCCTAGCCTCAGCCAGTAGGTCTGCAGCACTCACAGTGTCTTTGGATCGAGTAGCTGCTAAAAAGGGATGTAGAATTAGAACAAATGGAAGATAGGCAAAGCTCTAAGATGCTAGATTAACCTGTGGACATCTCCACAGGATCAGGTAGAGCTTCTTTAGGATTAGTTTATCCTTCCGGATCTGCAACAAACAAAACTGGCAATGCTTTGAAAGACCTCACTAGTGGATCCAACTCGTAAATCTTTTTCACATTCTCCTCTGTTTTCTCTTTATGAGCGAAAAGCACGCCCAACTTAGCAACTAAGTCAAAGAAAATTCAGGGAGTTAGTTAGCAGATTATTAAGAAGCATTATTAGAATAAGAAAAAAATATCTATACTACCTTGAGACCTCCACTTGGAATTGGCACCCTCCTCTAACACCAGGGTGTTTTTCCTTGCGAAGAAGAATTTATTCTTCCACCCTCTATCAGCAGGATCGCTGTTATCGTTCAAAAAAGGCTCTCCACCAGACCTAACCCTAAAACCAAATCTCCCAAGGCCAAATCCCCTAAACTCAGTTGTGTAAGCAAACTCCTCTAAACCAACTTCCAACTCTGTTTCCGCACTTAACCTAACTAGGGTTTGAAGGCATCTCCAACCTTGTGGCATGATTTGGGCATAGTTAAGTTTTGAAGAAGCAAAAAACCTAGTAATTAAAGTTGGGAATGGAAATTTTAGGCCAATGACAAAGGGATATTCGGGAAAGCACACCCAATCGGGGGAATAACATTCAGAGGTTAAGTCGGGATGGGTGAAAAGCTCGGTATCATACGACATTGCATGGTTTCTCTTAATAATTTCTAAGTTGGCTGCGGGAATCAGACATTTTTCCTTGTCCGGATTTTTCAACATATTTTGGGTTAAGAAACCCTCAGGCAAACCCTCATCGCTCTCAATTATGTTCGCCACCTTCTTCTTCCCCATTTTACAACTTAAGCAAGAAATCAGAGAAGAAATTGAAAAGAAAAACTCACCGGAGGTTCCTACTTGATTCTTTCTCCGATCTCCTTCCTTGGTTCTTCCTCTCGAAAATCTCTTTGAAAGCAACCCTTTTGATTCTATGAAAGAGAGAGTTGAGAAGGAGTCTTATTTATTAAAAGAGAAGTTGGCAGCGGTTGGGAGTCAAAACCATCATGACTTTTGCTTTGGAAAAATACTTAAACCGTCCCATCGTGTCCGTTTTCATTTAAAACTGTCGTCTCTTTCATCTATTTTTGGCAAAATTTTTAAATTTTTTGTCTCTTTATATTCTGCATATTAAAATTCAAAAAGTTTGGGGGCAATTGTTGGGCCCTGCATTTTTCAACTTGATTACAACTTGCATGTAACAACTTGGTACTAATAACTTGAGTTGTTCTATTACATATTGATCATCTGCAGGTTGAGCTTTTGTTACGTTAACCCTATTTTTCAGGGAACGTGTCAAAGTAAATGAAGACCAATTCAACGACGTTTTCTTCATCAACATACCCAGCAACGGATTGTTATCCCCTCCATCAACCAACTGGCGAAGATATCTCAACCAGATCAACCTTTCTCCCGAGATTCTAGGCCCATTATCTTCTTTGTAATTTAGACATTGTAAAGAGGTATAAAAGGGATAAAACACTTGTATTGCACACACGTCTTTCACTAGCTTAGGATCCCTTCTATACGCTCATAGCTCTGTAATTCTCTCAATCTTTAGTAAACTTTTGGTCAAGGAAGGTACCAAAACCTCCCGGGGTTTTATGCCGGCGAACAAGTTGTTCAAGGGCTTTCCCTAGTCAACAAACAACTTGTGTCCATTTCTATTCAACTTGATAATCATTGTACCTTGATTCATATCACTTTAGTCATTTTTCTTGTCACTTGAAACACTTGTTGAAATTTGACCGAAACAATCAATATGTGGCATATCAATTCTCCTTTTATCACAAAGTGGTCAAAATTATTTCTCAGCAAACTAAAATTGCAACATGTACAGATGAGATTCACACGACAAACCAAAACCCATCAATCATATTACCCTAATAAAGTAGCATCCAAACGAAGGTGGAGCAATCAAAGCCTTCATCAAAAGCCTTCTGCCAATAGCAGCAATCAAAGACTGAAAGATGGAGTCGAGAATTAGGAGGTGAAGTCGAAATCGCCGGAGAGCCAAGGAGAAGATGAAATCTACAGCGTCTATCCGGCGAATCAGAACCGAACAGATCTGGGCTGAATGAGGGCCTGGAAGAGAGAGAGAAATAGAAAAGGGAGATTGAGACGAACGACGGAGAAGGAACGCCTGTCCGCCGGATCGAATAAAAGTGGTTGGAGGATAGTGGTCGTTTGCAGATCTGCACCGAGCGAGAGTGTATGGAGATGTGGGAAGGAAGGAGATAGAGAGAGGGGAGAGAGAGAGAGAGAATGCATGAAAAGAAAAGAAATGGGATAGGGATAGGGCTGTAATTAAATAATCATAGTGTGGATATCTATTACTATATAAAAGATGAAGTCACTATAACACTTTCCCTCCAAAACTCTCACCTAGACATAATTTTGGTCATATTCATTTTTCTCAAGCATTTAATCTCAAATAATAAATGTAATAATAATTAGTAATTGATTTTTGAGAAGCATTTAATACAAGCTAATTAAATCCATTTAATGAATTTTGATCGAAATATTTTGAAGAATAACTGATTATTGAAAAGCTTAGAAATAATTTTTTGGTATCTTGATTTGAACTTGAAACCACCTGTAAGTGTCCCAATCTGAACCGCCAATATTCCTTCAACCCAATTTAACGTTTTCCACCTCGAATAAACATTTAAGGGCATTTTGGTCATTTTCCAAGGCAATTTAAGCAAGGAAGGACCTTAAGGGAATGACAAATTTGGATTGGATCTCGCTGGAAGGAGTAACTTTCAAGAAATTGACCAATTTTGAATTAATTGCAAACAGCCAAAACTGCTTTTCTGCAAAATCAGGCACGCCTTCATTCCAATCCGCGCGGACAGGATTGAGCCTCATTACCTTCCGCGTGGACAGGATGGAACCCTAATTCAGCCTATAAATAAAACCCTTCTCTCTCAGTTTAGAGAATCAACAACTTACACACTGTTACATTGACGAAATATCTCCAGAAAACAGCCTTCAAACACTCATTCAAACACAAACCCCAAACACAAATCCAAACACTAAATCTTGATACCCCTCAAGTCAAACTCTAATCAAAGAAGATAGGGTGTCACCATTGGTAAAACCCTCCTTCTTTTGCACTAAACTTATCTTTGTTCAAGCATCATTTTCATTAAATCTTGTTAATCTCTCTATATTTGTCTAGATCTTGTTTATCTACTTGTTGAATCTTCATTATCTTGTGCTTTACTTACTAATTGTTGATCTTCTTGCATATTATCCTTGGATCTAGGAAGATCTCCATGGAGTTCATCTCCATGGATGATCTTCCATGGAAATCTATATCTTTTATTTATGGACATCCCCATGTCCCTCTTTCTTTTTAAGTACTAGTATTATTTGGCCTAAAGAGGGTTATCTTGGAGCAATCTCCATGGATGACCACCTTAATGGTCAACATGTTATTTTCTTATAAATTGTCTTTTCTTGAAGCCTAAGATCTTCACCTTGGAATTTTTTCCATGGATGAAGAACATCAAGGCTAATATTTTGGTCATCACAAGATGTAGTTGATGCACTTGAGTTTAGACCTCAAGGATGACATCTTAATGATCACCTTAGAGATCTACACTAAAAGTTGATACATCTTTGACCCAATTTTATTTATGTGATAATCTTTGCATTTACTTCCTATGTTTATTTGCTTACATATTAATCTCCCCTTCCACTTGCAAATGAAATGTTTTAAAGTCCTAATATACCCTAATGATGGTTTGATTTAGTGATCACCACTAAAAAAATTAAGTGGGACACTAATCAAAGCCTAAGGATGGGGACAAAGCATAGATGCCATAAAACACAAGATTCCTTTCTTTTTCTGTATTTCTGATGCAATTCCAGTTTGATTCTGTAAATCCAGTTAACTTTCTGAAAATTATAGAATCAGACTAGAAAACTGCAAAAAAGTGAAAAGTCGGCTTTAATCCGCGCGGACAAAAGTGATGGCTACTTCTTCTGTCCGCGCGGACATAAATGGTCCATGGCAGATATTTCCAGTTTCCTTTTTTTCACATATTCTGCACTATTTTTCACCACCTCCAGTCCAGTCCAGTCAAATTATAGTCATTTCCAGAAAGTCAAACCTCGGTCAAACCTTTTTGCGAAACACACACACACACATACAAATGGTTTCAAGTTTGGAAGACTCGTCTACGAGGCATTCCGGGTGAACGTGCTAATCGTTCTTCCCGGAGTGTAACGTGACCTCCGAACCCTTTCTCTCTCTTACGGGCTTTTTTTCAAAGTTTTGGCCCTAAACTAAAAACGGCGTGGCGACTCCGTTGATTTTTCAAAAAATCGGGTACATCACACCACCGTTTTACAACACACTTTTCAGCATAGATATTTGAGAAGGCATAACAAACCTGCCTATAAATAGCATCAACATTTAGTCTCTTAAGTAACTATTTTTAACTTCATAAAGTACAAACAATGTCTCATTTGCTTATTTGTTTTGCTTGGTTTGCAACATCAACTGAGTACAATATGTAATGCATTTTTCATAATGGAGATGTATATCCCATTAATATATATTCCCTCCGTCCCAAACAAAAAATTAAATGGCAACAAAATTTCAAATTTGATCTAAGCTTTTTTTAAAAGTTTTTTTTTGTAATCTATTTTGAGACTGCGAACAATGAATGTGTATATTTATAAATGGAAAAACAAAAGATGATGAAATTCTTTGAAACAAAAGTTGTTTAACCATTTTGTAATGATATTTCTAAATGAAGATACATATATTGACGATTTGAGAAGATATATACATATAAGTATAAGTATAGTTGATGAATTAATCGTGAAATTGGTTTGGTTTTGGGTTAGGATTTCAAAAGCGATAGAGAAAAATTGAGGGTTAGATAAAAATTTAGATTGAGGATTTTGGAGAAGGTTTATATTTATATGATGGATTTAGGGTTGAATCAGATTATTTTCGGCTGAGTTCTATTAGCTAGCAGCCCAGTCCATTAAGAAATTAACTGGATTCATTATAGTAGTCCATCGTAAAAAAAATTACTTGTATTTTATTGGTTTATTCTCTTGTGGGTAGAAACTTATATAAGAGACAAATAAAATTTTATTTTCAGATCTCAAAATAAATATGATATTTATATTAATTGTTTTTTTCTTGACTTAAGAAGTTGATAGGAAATGGAATGAAAAAATTAAAAAAAGAAGATGAAATTATTTTAGTGATGTGATACCACCTATATTTTAAAATGAATGATATTGTAATTTCAAAATAAATGATCTTGTATAAGTGTATTCAAAATTATATTTTTTTAAATTATTATTAGTTTTTATAAGATTTTTTGCAATTTAATAATTATATAGTATAATCCCTTCGGTTTAAAACATTTGTCACTTTTAAATTTTTCACAAGTTTTAAAAAACATAGTTATTATACCAACTTCATGATTAAAATACCAATATTTTCATGATTTATTATTTCTCCTTCATTACTTACAACAATAAATTAATTAATAAAATGAAAAAAGTTTCAATGTCATTATATATTATTGTTGGATATCTTTTATTTAAAAAATATTTTTCTAAATTAAACTTTATACATACTAATAGTAACTTTTTTTATTTAGTTTCTATTATTTGTAAAAAAAAATTGGCCGTGCGTTTAACACGCACATGTGTTAAACTAGTTTTGTACAAATGATGATTAAGAGATTGATCACTTAATTCATTCATTCATTCAAACTATATTGAAAATCTGAACAAATAACAGGCTTTTAAGAGCTTTTAGATCTGAGGTGGAAAAAAAAATCAAATGAAATTAATTGTCATACCTCTAATTGAATACTTTCTCCGTCCCACTTCACTTGGCACTAATTTTCATTTTGGGTCGTCCCATTTCACTTGGCACCGTCCAAAATGGAAAAGAATACTCCCTCCGTCCCACTTCACTTGACACTAATTTCCATTTTGGTCCGTCCCATCTCACTCGACACTGTCCAAAATGGAAAGTTTTTACACTCACAACACCAATCAAATCACTATTCTCTCCACTCATTCTCTCTCCTACTTTACCTTTTCTACTCACAACATTTTCTTTAATTAATTATCTCTCTTACTTTTTCTTAGTTATCGTGCCCACCTCTTTGGTGCCAAGTGAACCGGGACGGAGGGAGTATTCACTATTCTCTCCACTCATTCTCTCTCCTACTTCACTTTTACACTCACAACATTCTCTCTCCTAACTATTCCTCCCACTCATTTTCTCTCCTATTTAATTCTTCATACTCACAACATTTTCTTACACTTTTTCTCTCTCTTACTTTTTCTAAGTTATTGTTCCATTTATTTTGGTGCCAAGTGAATCGGGACGGAGGGAGTAAGTGTTAATGGAATAAGGGTTAAGATGACCCCAATTATGTCTCAACCTTCAATACAATACAACTATCTCCATTAATATGTTTGATTGTGTGGTGTGGTGTGGTGTGGTGTGAGAAAAGAAGGATAGATTAGTAGAGGTTTATTAGAAATTTTGAAAAGCCGCAGTAACAAGATTATTTTGCCAGTTGTAGCGGACAGAATGATGTTAGATACTTCCTCCGTCCCATTAATTAATTAGTTCACCATTTTAGACTTGGCACACAAATTAAGGAAAATAGGAGAGAGGAAAAAGTGTTATGAGTATAAAAGTAAAATAGGAGAGAGAATGAGTGGAGGAAATAGTAAATTTAAAAAGTGTTGTGAGTGTAAAAGTAAAGTAGGAGATAGAATTAGTGGGTGAAATAGTAAAAATTCTTTACCATTTTAGAAAATGTGAAACTTTTAATGGGACACCCGTTTTGACAAAAAGTGAAATTATTAATGGGACAGAGAAAGTATTCATTTAGCTCAAAATTCTCATTGAATCAAACATAAATTTCAATTAATTTCTGACATTTATTAATTAATTAAAGAGAGTGATGTGACATTTATACTACCCACAACTTAAAAACCTTTGTCACCATGCTCTCCCTAGACCGTATGCTCCGAAACAAATGTCCTATATTATCAATTAAGTTGAAGTTTAATTAAAATATTATGAAAAATTAATCATTTTAATATGATTTCAAAAATAGTTATTGATACATTAATACTCCCCCTGACCCTAAAAGTTTATTTCATTTGACTTTTTTGTTGAATTTTGATCACAAATTTATGAGAGATTAATCATGTTCATGAAATTTTAAAAGTTGTTGTTGATAATATTATTAATGGTGAATCAATAGAAATTTTTAAAATTTTAAAAGTTGTTGATAATATTATTAATTAGAAAAACAATGATTAGGGTTGCTGTTTCCATTATTCTAAAATTTCAAGACCACACTGGCTCTAGTATAAGATAGTTTTTCATGAAAATAAATAATTTAGCATTAAACGTTGGTCAAAATTCAAATTAGTTGATCATATATATGCAGTGGCGGATCTACACCAATAGCATTGGTGGTGCCTACTCTTAATTAAAAAAAAAAAAAAACGCAAAACTAAAATTCAATACATTTACATATAAAAATATAATAAACTTTAATATGTCAACATTATATAAAATAAACACAATTTACATATGATGCTTCCTAGGATTCATGTTTTGAAAATAAGCTAAAATCTCATCATCACTAATAGTTATGAATACATCTCTTTCTACAAAAGTTATCAAACGATCATTTAACCATTCATCCCCCATCTTAGACCTCAAGTCGCCCTTCACATGCTTCATAGCTGAAAAAACCCGCTCAACACTTGCGGTTGCTACCGGCAAAAGCAAAGCAAACTTCACAAGCTTATAAACCACACGGTAAGTCTCATTCTTTTTGGTTTCCACAAGTGTTGTTGAAAGATCAACTCCTAAAACCATCCTCTTTACCAACAAAAGCTTCACCATCATATTTACTCACATCTTTAAACAAATAGCATGGCAAACAAAACAAGGCATCCTTCGATTCACTATATTCCAACCATTCCTTATATTGACTAAAATACTCATGACAAAATTTTCGCTTTTTACCTGAGATAAGAGTGGTTGGATATTCTGATAAAATTGGTTGTTTCGGGCCTATGACGATGTACGTTCTTCTAACTCTTTCAACATCATCCGGATGAAAAACCGTGATTGCCTCTCTTTTCCCCGGATCACTTTGTAGAATCACATCCTCGCCTCGTAATCGTATTGTATGTTGAGATTTAATTGAAGCACTAGTAGGTTGTGGTCCTTGTGTATCTTCAACAACTACCTCTTCTAGAGCAATTGAAACACTAGTGCTTGTTTTATTTTTCGAAGTCGACGTAAAGAACCGATCCAACCTAATTAATAGAACATACCCAACAGAAATTATGAAATGCTCATCAACTCCACAAACATAATTATCAGAACAAACACAAGTCACAACAACAACAACACAAATTATGAAAAACAAAACATTAATACATAGTACTCCCTCCGTCCCAAAATGATTATCCGAAAAAAAAACTGATTTTTTCTTGAATAAAAATGAATGTGTGATGATAATGCAAAATCCATCTCAGAAAAAATGTAAATCATAAAAATAAAATTATAAATCCATCTCAGAAAAAATGTAAATCATAAAAATAAAAATATAAACAAAACATTAATACTGACATAGTGGTAGTACTCCCTCCGCCCCTGTTTACAATACACGGTTACACCTTTGAATTTTGATGCAAAACATTAATGCAAAACCCATCTCCACCTCAGAAAAATCTCAGAAAGCTTAAACATTGAAACTCAACTGGATGGATAATGTAAGAAAAGAGTTTTTGTTTAAAGCAATTTTAAATTTCTAGGATTTACCTTTGATTCGAGAAATTTTTCTTGATTTTGTGAGGGGGTTGCGGAAGGGGGTTTGGTTCGCCCATTCTTTGGCCGGAGAGGAGAGGTCGGCGCGCGGCGGTGGAGGGAGGAGCAGGGGCGGACGTAGATTACTGTGATTTTGGAACTGAAGAAGGAGAGGAGACGAACACGGACGTTGTTATTTCTGATCGTTCCAAATTCTTATTAATCTTTTTTTTTCATTAATCAAAACGACGTCGTTTTGTAAAAGAATTTTTTTTTTTTTTGGTGGTGTCTGTGCACCATCTTGCACTTAGTCAGGTTCGCCCCTGTATATATGACGTTTATTTCGGAACAGAGAGAGTAATATTGAAATACATTGAACCTTCACCATTTTCATAATCACACTAATTTCTATAATGGTAGAAAATAATTTTTTTCTTAAAAATTAATTAAAAAATAACTTCATGTGATTGATTGTCAAAATTTTCACATGTTGTTATATAATTTTCATGTGGGTTTTGTTATTAGGGATGAAGACAAGTTATGTAACTCTATATTACACATGACAAGATGTTTTTGATATGGAATTTTTGTAATATTAAGCCCATTCATTACTAATTTTGGAATTTTTAAAGGTTAATTTTGGAATTGACAAACAAATAACTCGAAACTGTAGTACCCATGGGCACATGTGTGGGCCCTATAGTGATACTACTGAGTGGGTCCTTAGCCCTATTTCCTGGCCTATAAGTCAATCGCACGTGTAAGTTTTTCTTATGTTTCTAAGACTACCTACAGTGGCTGTTTGAAAGGTGGGATGAAATGAGTTTCATCCAAATGAAGAGCTGCAATGGGAGAATGAAACTGGGTTGGATGAATTGGCTGTGTGAAATTTTTCATCCGGGATGAAACTCTTTTTTTTTTTTTTTTAAATCTGACAAGTGTCAGCTTCTTATTTGTAAGTTGGATTTTCGAAATTTTTTTTTTATCCCAAATCTTTGAGCTTAATTATCACCTAGTAAATTAATTTTTTTTTAATTTTGTTTTTCACTAAAATTCATCATTTTTTTTTCTCTACAAATTGATATAAGTTTCATTTGATTTGGACACAAAAAAAAAAACTCATTTTTTAATTTGAGCTGAATTATTACCTAGTAAATTAATTTTTTTAAATTTTTTTCTCATCAAAATTCATCATTTTTTTCCCCTACAAATTGATATAAGTTTCATTTGATTTGGACATAAAACACTCAAAGTGGTGGGGTATAGAATGATGAGTTGGAGGGAGTTGAAATTTAATTTAAGTTAGTTATTGTAGGGGGTTAGATGAAATGGGTAGATGAAATATTAGGTGGATGATAATAAGTGTAAAAAGTGTTAGATGAAATGGGGAGGGTGTATGAAACCATTGTATGTAGTCTAAGACTATCCACAGTGGTTTCATCCCACTTTCCCATTTCATCTAACACTTTTTACATTTTTTCTCATCCACCTAATATTTCATCTACCCATTTCATTTACACCCACTCCAATGGCTAACTTAAATTAAATTTCAACTCCCTCCAACTCATCATTCTATACCACACTACTTTTATTTTATTTTATTTATATTCTTTATTTTTATGATTAGTAAAATAATAATAATTATTATTATTATTTATAATTAAAAAAATATTTCGATTTGTAGGGAAAAAAATGATGAATTTTGGTGAAAACTAAGTGTTTTTTTTTTTTTTACCCCCACCCCAAATTGAAAACTAAGTGTTTTTTTTTTGTGTCCAAATCAAATGAAACTTATATCGGTTTGTAGGGAAAAAAAAATGATGAATTTTGGTGAAAAAAAAATTAAAAAAAATAATACTCCCTCCGTCCCAATCTAAATGTCCAAACTTTCCTTTTTGGGCGTCCCATTGAAAATGTCCCATTTCCAAAAAAGGAAAGTTTTTTTCACTATTCAACCCACTCATTCTCTCTCCTACTTTACTTTTACACTCACAACATTCTCTCTCCTAACTATTCCTCCCACTCATTCTCTCTCCTATTTAATTTTTCATACTCACAACATTTAAACTTTTTCTCTTTCCTACCTCACTTTTTCTCTTTCCTACCTCACTTTCCTTAATTCCCGCGCCGGAGCCATTTTTGGACATTTAGACTGGGACGGAGGTAGTAATTTACTAGGTAATAATTCAGCCCAAATTGAAAACTAAGTGTTTTTTTTTGTGTTCAAATCAAATGAAACTTATATCGATTTGTAGGGAAAAAAAAATGATGAATTTTGGTGAAAAAAAATTAAAAAAAATAATAATTTACTAGGTAATAATTCAGCCCAAATTGAAAACTAAGTGTTTTTTTTTGTCCAAATCAAATGAAACTTATATCGATTTGTAGGGAAAAAAAATGATGAATTTTGGTGAAAAAAAAATTAAAAAAAATAATAATTTACTAGGTAATAATTTAGCCCAAATTGAAAATTAAGTGTTTTTTTTTTTGTGTCCAAATCAAATGAAACTTATATCGATTTGTAGGGAAAAAAAAATGATGAATTTTGGTGAAAAAAATTAAAAAAAATAATAATTTACTAGGTAATAATTCAGTCCAAATTGAAAACTAAGTATTTTTTTTGTGTGTCCAAATCAAATGAAACTTATATCAATTTGTAGGGAAAAAAAAATGATAAATTTTGGTGAAAAAAAAAATTAAAAAAAAAATAATTTACTAAATGATAATTAAGCTCAAAGATTTGAGATAATTTTTTTTTTCAAAATTCAATTTACACTACACGTGTTGAACATAAAAAAAAAAAAAAAAAAAAAAAAAAAAGGAAAAAGTTTCAGCTAGATGAAACTTTTCATCTAGCATTTTCAATCAACTAAGTTTCAACCTGCCATTGCACCGTTTCATCCGGGATTTCATCCGCCATTTCATCCTCCATTGTAAGTAGTCTAATATTGATAAAATTTGGTGCATTCTAAAATAGTAAATTATTATAAAAAGAAAAAATATAGGTCCAAAATATCTACTAGTTGTAGGACTTACTTTTTTTGAAAATACATAGGAGTATACAAAAAATTGTTATTAATACTCCCTCCGTCCCGGTAAGAGCTTCCCAAAACTTTTTGTGCACGCAAATTAAGGAAGTGGGAGGGAAGTAAAGATGTTGTGAGTGTAATTTGAAAATAGGAGAGAGAATGAGTGGAGGGAATAGTAAATTATAATAGTGTTGTGAGTATTAAAATAATGAGGAGAGAGAATGAGTGGAGGAAATAGTAAAGATTCCTTTGCCAAAAAAGGAAAGTGGAAGCTATTAGCGGGACACCCAAAATGGCAAAAAGGGAAGCTCTTATTGGGACGGAGGGAGTATATGTAAGATCAAAAACCCTTTAAACAATTTAGTTACCAAGGTATTATATGTTTGTACCATAGATATCTTATAATCATAAATAAGAATATAGCTGATGGACAAATTTAAAGATTTCAAGACAATAATAAATAGACAAATATTAAAATAAATATTAACTTCTTAATTAAATGACATATGTTTTGAAATGAGTGAGTAATTTGATTTAAAATAATTATAGTTTTTATAATGAAGGATGCTAATTTCAAATTTTAACCTCTAGATTCACAGTATTTGAACGGTATAAATTGAGCTATGAACGTGGGTCATTATCGGACAAGACCCAATGTATTAGGCCCAAAATATAATATATATAAATCTCAAATACGACATACGGAGTAAGCTATCATACTTATGCTTATCATGCCTACTCGTCATTTGTCACTATATCGACCTAGACATAGAAGAGTGAATAATATGACCAAAGCACAATACTCACCTATGCCGACGAGGCATACCTCATATACCGACCAAGACATCTCCAAAGCCGACAAGAGCATCTTCAAAGGACGACCAATGCTCCCCTTTTCCTCGGCATTCATTCATGGCGACAAAACATCACATGCCGAGTAGCGTGCCTCCTAGGCATACGAACATAAGGCAATACTAATTCGACTCAAATAAGGATTGTGGGTAGTTATAATCCAACTAGAATTATAACCTTCTCTCACACAATTTCCTATTCAAAGATGGACTCTACATCCTACACCTATAAATACAAGCCATAATTCACATTATTTTGAATAACGCATCTTTTGACTCTAAACTATTGTCAATTGATTTGCTCTCTATATTACACAAGTACTTACTCTCACGACGGAGGGTATTCGCCGGTGAAGCCCCGACTTAGTTTACGTGTTTGTTAATCTTTTTCAGGCTATTCAAACATACATGATACAACATGCCGCTGGATTTGGGCTGATCCAAACATTTTTGGCATCATCAGTTTGGTTCTATTGCCGGGAAACGATTGATATTATCCGTTGAATAGTTTCAAAAATTATGCTCCATTCTTCTAATCCTAATGGAAGAAGGACACACTGCTAGTATTACTCCTGATCCAGATAATATTCTTGTGGAGGAGATCCATGGCTACACTAGGACTGCTTTTCCTCTTGCCAATGGGAAACTATCACCTCCTCCACCATTGAATGAGGGGCTGCCCCCACTAGGAATGAATCTGATCTCTAGTGGCCAGCTAGTAACCGAGGTAGTGCTGCCAAACCCTCCTCGTCATCGGCGCCGAGGAAGGCCTGCTGGTAGTCAGACCGGGAGAAATGCCGCCCATGGGGGCACTGGAGCTTCCCCCCAACAGATTGATCGCAGAACTCTCTTGCATCAACAGATGGAAACTCTGCAACGCATTTATGAAACACAAAACGCCTTGCTGCAACTGGATCCTGATCACTCCCTGGCTGAATTTATAAGGCCCACGAGGAATGGAAATTTTCTTGGAGGGGTGAGTCATCTTGACAGGCGTGGTAGTCGGGGGAATAGAGAAAATCTTCCTACTGGACAAAATCCCCTCAACATGACCCTGCTGTTAGACCCAGGCAAAAACCTCTCAAAGATGTCCCTCGTCGTCATAAGGCTCCTGGACATGGAAATACATGAAACAATGAGGATTTGAGAAATCATCTGAACTATCAGAGGGACCAGGAGGTTAATTCTTCTGACTTTAGAGTAAGGCTTAGTCAGGCAAGGCAAAAATCCCCTCCTCATCGTAATCCCTCTCCTCGGCACATGAGTCCTGTTAGACCAAGGAGCCCTCCTCGGCACAGGTCTCCTCCCCATCAAGAAATGGCACCTAGAAAGGACAGAGCACAATCGGGACATGGGGACAATCACCAGGAACATGAGAAACACAGTAGAGAGAATGGGCACATAAAGAAATAAAGGACCCACCGTAGTTCTCATTTTAGTTCGGGGATCGATGCAAGAGATATTCTCCTCTTGAAAAAGAGACTATATGAAATGAAAATGGGGAGGAAGGAAGTGGATGAAGGTGATACCAGTGCCACTCGTCCTTTCTCCCAGCGGGTTTATGATCTACCTCCTAATCCTGCTGTTAAAATCAAATGTTTTGAAAAATATGCGTGAACCACAAACGCACGGGACCATGTAAATTTTTTTGAATCCACCATGGCCCTCCTCACCAAGGCAGATGATATTCTCTGCAAGGCTTTTGCGAGTACCTTCTCCGGAAAAGATTTATCTTGGCTCCGTGAGCAAAAGATGGGAAACATCGATAGCTGGAAAATCATGAGTAGGAGGTTCCTGGATCACTTTGCTATAGCTGGAAAGAGAAAGAAAAGACTGACAGCAATTGCTAATATTGAGCAAGGGAAAAATGAAACAACCTTTAGTTATTACAATCGGTTTAAAGCTATGGCTGATCTGGTAGAGGAAAGCTTAACTGATTGGGAGTTGATCGTCTGCTTCAATTACGGATCGAGATCCGGACAATTAATCTATGAACTCTCTGCCAGGGAGCCTAAGTCGAAATCTGATCTATATAGTGTGGCTTACTCCATAGCCATGGCAGAAGAGAAAACTGAGAAGAGGTCTGAGAAACCAGAAGCAGACGCAACTGGCACCAATCAGGCCTCGAATGGAAGTAACTACAAGGGGAAGAATATAACTTGGGATACTAAAAAAGCCAAGGTTTTCACCCCCTTACTAAACCAATCACGGAGATCATGCTGTTGGTGAATCTGCCAAGTCCCTGACCCCTTGATGAAAGAACAATGTACACCCGTGACAGCTCCAAGTATTGTGCCTTTCACAAGGATCATGGACACGACACGGAGAATTGCATATCTCTCAAGATAATGATCCAGAGATGGGTAGACGAGGGAAAACTTGATCGCTACGTTTTGAGAAAGGATAACAAGAGAAAAAGAAAGGATGACGATGACAAAAATGATGAAAAGGAGGACAGGCCTCCTAGGGCTAAACTCCATATTATAAGGGAGGAGAATGTCTCTAACAAGAAATTGAAAGATCAGATACATGAACTAATTAAGGTCTACCACATCCCCGCCTGGATCCATAAGGAAGAAGAAGTCATCAGCTTCTCTCCCAATGAGCTGGCTGCAAGCCGGGCAGCTCGAGAGCAACCCCTGGTAATCAAGGGAAGAATTGATAAATGTGAATCCGAGAGACTTCTCATAAACTCGGGGGCCTCCAGGGACATTCTATATTATTCCACCTTTCAGAAGATGAATATGAAGGATAACATGCTGGAGCTATACTCTGGAAGATTAGAAGTCTTTACCAACCACAAAGTCAGCTCTATGGGGACGATTGACTTATTACTGGAAGTGGGTGAACATCCTTCCGAGCCGAGACCACAGTAACATTCATAGTCATGGGCCTGGCAAATGACTACCACGCCATCCTAGGCATTCCAAGTTTAGGCAAACTTGGGTTGGTCGCCTCCCTCCCTTTCCAGCGAGTTAAATTTCCCACTCGGGCTAGAATCGGTTGCGTGAGGGCGACCCCTAAAGACTTCTTGGAGCATCTAATGAGGAGCAGAAAAACATCCAGAAAGGTGGAGGTAGAGACACCAGAGGAAAATCTGAAAATCTCTAAGTCTGTAAAAACTATCAGCACCAGTTATAGGCTAAATCTGATTTTTGAAGCAAAGGATGAGGAACACATAGTTCTAGATATCCACGAAGACAATGATATAGTTCTGTCTGCCTCGAATATAGCCCTCCATCTCATCAGCGGCCAGAACTCGGGGGTCCACCCTAACTTGAAACAAGGAGAGTTGGCAGACGTAGACGAACTAGTTGAGATGGAAGACCTAGACATAAACGGTGAGGAAGGTAGAAGGCTTAGAGAGATAATCATTGAAACTTTGCAGTTTTGAGATGGCCCATAAATGGAGCCCGTAGATAAACTAGAGGAAATCATACTCAATCCTGACCCAGAGCAGAAAATAAAAATTGGGGGCTAGCTCTCCCCAGAAGAAAAGGAGGAGGTCATCACCCTCCAGAAAAACAATCTAGATGTCTTTACCTGAAAGGTTGAGGATGTGAGAGGAATAAAAGAAGAGTTGGTTGTCCACAAATTGGAGGTCGACTCGTCTGCCAAACCTATCAGGCAGACAAGGAAAATTTTTGCAAACGATAAGGAAGATGCAATCATGGAGGAAGTACAGAAACTGTTAAGTGCAGGAATCATCAGAGAGGCAACCTATCCTATTTGGTTGGCCAACGTTGTGATGGTTAAGAAACAAAATGGGAATTGGCGAATGTGTGTGGACTTTACAGATCTCAACAAAGCCTATCCAAAAGACAGTTATCATCTCCCCAGAATTGACAAGCTGGTAGACTCTATTGCTGGACATAGAACTCTCAGCTTTTATACGCCTACTCTGGTTATCACCAGATAAAGATGGCCGAGGAAGATATTGAGAAGATATCCTTTTAGGTAGCTGGAGGTATTTATTGTTACACCATGATGCCCTTCGGGCTCAAAATTGCAGGCACAACCTACCAGTACATGGTTAACAAAGTATTCGGGGAGCAGATAGGGCGTAACATGGAAAATCATACATAGATAATATGGTTATCAAGACTAGGAGTGGCAGTCACGCCCCAGACTTGGAGGAAACTTTTGACAACCTACATGCTAACATCATAAAATTGAATCCAAGTAAGTGTATGTTCGGGGTGATGACCGGGAAGTTCCTAGGCTTTATGGTATCACAAAGAGGAATCGATGTGAACCCGGAGAAAATCAAAGCCTTGATAGACATGAATGAACCTACCAGCATCAATGAGGTTCAAATGTTGAACGAAAGAATAACGGCCCTTGGGAGATTTATTGCAAAGTCTGCGGAAAAATTGCTACCTTTCTTCAAAGTCTTGAAGGGGACTAAGAGCTTTTCCTGGACATCAGAATGCTCAGAATCGTTCAAAAAGTTGAAGGAGTACTTGGGATCTCCTCCTTTGTTGAGGAGCCCTGTTACTGGAGAGATGTTATACGTCTTCCTAGCAGCCACATACCACGTCATAGCTGCGGTGCTAGTTCGGAATGAAGGAACCACTCAGAAACCTATCTATTATGTCTCCAAGGCATTATCTGATGTGGAAAGCAGATACTTCAACACAGAAAAAATAGCCCCTAATCATAGGGGCAAGAAAGCTACGAGCTTACTTTTTTGCGCATCCCATAACTGTGTATACAAATGCACCCCTGAAGAAAATCTTTCATAAGTTGGATTACTTAGGACGTCTCCTTAATTGGTATATTGAGCTCTCAGAGTTTGACATCAGAAAAAAACATAGGAAGACACTCCTAGCACAACCTCTTGCCAATTTTATGGTTGAAACCACCTTCATATGTGAGCACGACCCCACCTTCCGTAAGCGCAAAAAACCTGCGGGAGAAGACCTGACCATCGAGCCTCCACCCAACTCCTGGGTCATATACACAGATGGATCAATCACTAAGGAAAGAAGCGGATCTGTAATTATACTAGCAAGTCCCGATGGGGAGCACACCATTCAGGACATAATCAGATTCAAATTCCCTGCTTCCAACAATCAAGCAAAGTACGAGGCTCTGATATTTGGCATAGAGTTGGCTTATTTCTATGGAGCAACCAAGATCACCACCTTCTGCGACTCCCAGCTCGTGGTCAAACAACTAAAGGGGGAATACAACACTCAACACCCCATACTAACGAAGTATAAAGACCTCATCCTATACATGATGAAAAAGATGGATTTTTTTGAAATAAGTCAGATAGGTGGGGAAGATAATCAAGTGACAGATGTTTTATCTAAACCGGAAACTATTGACGTGGCTGATCCTGATTTTAACCCACTCATAGTCTTTGGCGAAGAACATGCCTACGAAAGACTACGAGTAATGCTTCTAGACGGGAAAGAGAGATGCTGGATAGATGACTACATGTACTTCATTGAAAAGAACTAACTGCCTGAGGACAAAACACGCGCTAGGCTTATCAAGAAGAAGTTAGTAAAATTCATAGTGTTGAATGGGATCATGTACAGTCGATCGTTTACGAAGCCCCTGCTAAGGTGCGTCTATCCCAAAGAAACAGAAAATCTCTTGGCATAAGTCCATGAGGGTATCTGTGGTGGTCACCCGGGGGCCAGAACCTTAGCTGACAAAATCATCCTGCTAGGTTACTATTGGCCAAACCTGAGAGATGACGCACAAGCCTACGCAAGAAAGTGTGACAAGTGCAAGAGATATACTGACATTCCCAGGCTTCCAGTAGTGGATCAGACTCTCATAATACCTACGGCCATTTGACATGTAGGAAATCGACATCATCGGACCCTTCACCCCCCCATCCGAGGCAATTGCAAATATGTGATCGTGGCAGTCGATTACTTCTCCAAGTGGATAGAAGCTAAAGTCTTAGCCAAAATAACAGAGGAAAATGCAATCAACTTCGTCCATGACTTTATCTGGTGTCACTTTGGGGTTCCACACACTATCATCTCAGATCATGGTCTCTAATTCTCTAAGGCATTCACAGCAGAACAGAACAAACTAGGAGTTAGACACATTAACTCATCTGTGAGCAGATCTCAATGCAACGGACAAGCGAAAGCAGCCAATAAGTTGATGCATGCCAATAGCCCTAACTATGAAACCTAAAAGGAAGTGATGGCAGATGGTTGGACGAACTTCCCTTAGCCTTGTGGGCAGTTCGCACAACTACCCGGGGGCCAACCGGGGAACCCCATTCGCACTGACCTTCGAATCTGAGGCTATGGCACCAGCTGCTAGACCTAGACCTAGTAGATGAGAGAAGACTAGCTGCCCAGATGAGAATGGTGAATTACAAGCAAAGAACCAAAGCCTACCATGACAAAAGGGTCAACAAAAGAGTATTCCAAGTCGGAGATTGGGTACTTAGAAAAATTGAAGCAACTGGCAGTAAGGCAGAATAAAACAAGCTCTCTCCAAACTGGGAAGGCCCCTACATCATCACTCAAGTTATCAGAAAAGGGACCTACAGAATATAAACCCCAGATGGACAAGAGCTGAAACATCCGTGGCATTCTGATCATCTAAATATTATCACTAGTCTTTAGTCAGTTGTTGATGTAATAGAATTAGTCCTTATTAGTCTTTCTTTATTTTCAAGTAAAATAGGATTGCAGTTTGATGTAATCATTTTTAGTTAATAGAAATTCAGTTTTCATCAAGGCAAATGACTAGCAAGACCAACTCTGAAAGACGAGGAGACCCCTACTTGGCATCCAAGGGACAAAATCCATAAATTTATCTAAAGATATATGACTGAATGACCCTCCTCGACATAGAGAGATAAAACCTAAAAATTGTCTGACTTATGACCGAACAACCCTCCTCGATGTAAAGAGTCAAATACTCAAAAATTTATCTAAGACCTATGTCGAATGACCCTACTCGGCATAGAGAGATAAAACCTAAGAATTGTCTAAAACTTACGGCCGAACGACCTTTCTCGGCATAAAGAGACAAGAACTCAAAAAATTATCAGAGACCTATGTCGAACGACCCTACTCGACATAGAGAGATAAGACATCAATAATTTATCTAAGACCTATGTCGAGGGACCCCCTCGGCATAGAGAGATAAAACGCTAAAAAATAAAGGCCGAAAGACTTTCCCCGGCTGAATGAACAAGTTTATTATTTATCCTAGTGATTAGACTAAATGAGCTTCCTTAATTTAAGAACTAACTAAAAATGACGAGGTGATCCTCCTCGACATCAAGAAAGTTGAATACTTAGACAAAGTCAACAATCATTCAACATACAAATAAGCATTAAAAGAACAATGAAACAGTTCATATCAAAGCAATAAATATGAAAGACAAAGAATTGAAGAAATATATTATATTGATGAGAAATTGAAGTACAAAAGGCCCCATTACATCAACGAAATGAACAAAAAGCCTCTATGCTTGATCGTCTCCCCTAAATAGATCGTCTTGATCGGCGGTAGCGTCTGGGATGATGACTTGATCAGCTTGGGCAACCTTGGACTCTTCCTCCTCATCTTCAGTAGATTCCCCCTCTTCCTCGATCTTCTCTATTAAAGTATGAATGTTCAAAGGGTCAAGTGGAGGAGGAACCCATGTAGGACGATTGTCATGGGCATCCTGCGAGGTAATGAACTTCAGGGTATTATCAGAAAATGGCACGAAGGAGTGTATCGACCAAGCTGCCTCATCGTATGAATCATGGCAGATGAGCTGGGAAAACACCTCTAGGTTAAGGTTGAGAGACGGATCCACCATGTCCCTTCTAGCCAAGTGTAAGTACCCATCAGAGTATATAGTGGTCATCATCTCTGTCACTTCTTGTCAAAAGGCCAAACTAGATTTATAACGAGCAATGGCATCCGCCTCCCTAGATGGGATGCTTGCCTCCAACTCTCTAAGCAGGGCAGATGCCTCCTCGGCTTGCTTGAGGGCTTCAACCTTTTTCCTTCTAGTTCAGTCTCCCTAAGCAGAGCAGCCTCCTCAGCTCTGGCCAGGGCCTCCTTTGCCGCTTTCTTCCCCTCCTCGGCCTTGGTCTTAGCCGCCTTGAAAGCATCAGTATCAGCACATAGATTTTTTAGGAGCTCCACCGCCCTCTTTAGGTCAGCCTTGTCCTTCTCGGCCTATTTTTCGAGCTTCATCTCGTGGACCTCAGTCGCCTTAGCCTTGATGGCCTCATATGCCATGACCGTGGCAAGCTACTCAAAAGAAAAATTGATCAAAAAAACTACAAGTGTGAATATGACGAGGAAGAAAAAAATAAAAAGTAGAGAAAGGCTTACCTCGCTCAATAGAAGAGCCTTCCTGCTGGCCAAGCTCTCCATACTGGGCTTAGAATCCAGGAAATGATCCACAAGATTATCATCCATGAACCTATAAATGACAGCCCGGCCAACCCTTTGTTGGGGCCCTTACGGGCCAGGATGTCCATGCCCTTGAAGATTGAGGGCTCACGTGCATCTTGCATAAATTGCTCGGCTTCAGCATAAGTTTTTATATGCCGAGCAAAGAGTGCAGTCGAGGAAGGCTCAGTTACAGCCCTTTTAGAGGAGCCCCCCACCTCGGCCTCTGTCCTTGGCCATTTTTGAGTTGGGGTCTTTCCCCCATCATTTTCCTCCTCGACCTCAACTAGGTTAGCCAGCTTCAGAGCCTCCTCGGCCTGAGAAGTATTAGTTTCATGGGACCTCTGTCCCTCCTCAGCATGGGCCTCTTGCCCTTCTTCATCTTCCTCATTGGAGGCTTCAGTGCCTCCCTGAAATTACCCGATCCGGCGCGCGGGCGGCGTCTCGCATTTTTGAAAGTGTGTAGAGTCGCCACGCCATTTTGATTATGCCCAAAACATTGAGAAAAGGTTTTTTTTGTTGTGTGATGAGATTTTGAGTTCAGAGGTCAGGTTACACCTTGGGAAGAGATATTTTGAGCTCACCCGAGTCGCCTCGTATACACGAGTCTTTCTGTACCTTTCTTTATTTAAAAATTATGTGTGTGTGTGTGTGTGTTTCTAAAAATGCATTTGAAAATGATGTCTACATTGCAACTAATGTATTTAAACAGAAATATTTAAATACTTGAAATTAAAGCAGTTTAAATGAGATTCGGAAGGAGATCGTACCAATGTTTGGTTTGTGTCTGTCTTCCTCGGGGGAACGTGTGTGCTTGAGGGTGTTTAAAGAGGAAAGAGGTTTTGACCTCACTAATGGAAAAATCTTCCCTAATTAACTCTCAGTATCACACTCGAGGGATCTAAAGAGGAGAGAAATTATACACTCACTCGGGCAGAACCTTCCCTAATTAGCACTTGTTCACACTTGTTTGGACTCACGGGTTTAGACCGGTTTGAGCCGTTTGGGAGTTTGGAGTTTGGTTTAGAATGAATAGGGCTTGTGGGACGTCGGGAGGTCGATCGGGACGGACCGGAATCGCCTTGAGAGGGCTTTGGAGTGCCTCGGGATGGCTCGGGAGTGCCTCGGGATGGCTCGAGAGGCCTCGGGGAGGATCGAAAGGGGCCAGAATGGCTTCATATGTCGCCAGAAGGCTGTAGGGAGGTTGGGTGAAGTGAAGGTGTGAGTAAAATGGGCTGGGGTGACCTCTATTTATAGGAGGAGAAAACTTGCAAAAGTGTCCGTACGGACACTTCTTCAATCAGAAGAATTTTTGGTTTTTCGGGATATGAGGGAATATTGGGCATTTTTGAAGAATTTTGGGAGATTCTGGCGTGTTTACATGAGTGTCCGTACGGACACATCTTGCTTGCAAATTTGTCAATACGGACATGTATGCAAGCTGGTGTTTTTTTTTTTTTGCATTTTATTCATTTCCTGCCATGTCTTTGAATTCCCTTTTATCCCTGGAAGGTTCTCCTCTGAATTGGCTGGTCAGTTTGGACCTTTTGGACGTTACGGGTCTTCGAGATCACGAATGCATGAATCCTCGATGTTTTACGTATGCTCGGAGGGAGAGCGGTTCGAATTGGGGTACTTACAGAATCCCCTCGGCGACGTCACTTATGAAGGAAGTGGGGTCGTTGATAAAAATAAGAATCTCGATCTGGATCGCTTGTCGGGAGAGGGAAGATAACCGTGTCCGTCGGATGGCTGGACACTTTGGTAGGATTCCTACGTATCCCGAGTGGGAATCAAGCCTGATCGTAGTTCGTGTGTGAGGGAGAGGCCTCGACCTGTGGGGAACTATTTGTAGGCGTTCGTCTTGAGTTGAGACTATTCTGAGGCGTCTGGACCTGAGATAAGGAGGATGTGGTGGCGCCTCTGGGATGAGATAGTGAGGACGTGATTGTAAGTACCCAAATTCGGATCGTTACAATTCGTTAACTGACGATTTCCAAGTTAACGAGAATCCATTAACTTGCACCTTCCAGGTTAACGAGACTTTCCAGGACTGCCCCGTGCATACAAAATCCAAAGTGTATTCAACCCACTTTCGTACACGTGAAAATACCGCTTTTCCAGAAATACGTAATTTCTGGGACTTTCTGGGACTGTTCCGACTTTTCTCGGACAGTTATTTAGAAAATAGTCAAAGCCAGGATTAACGTAACAAATGGGCAATCTTAGCGACAAAGCTAGGACACGTGGCTTACATGCATGGCCTCTCCCATCCCCATCAATCAGATTCAAGGGTGAAAAGTCTAAAATACCCTCAAACTGAGTGACTGGCCGGCCGGCCTGTTCTTCCAGATGGATTGATCAGCCTCAGTGTAAGTACGCCAATCCAATTCGCAACCTTTTAGATGCATTTTAATGTAATAAAATTGCATTAAGGGGCATTTTGGTAAATTCCCGGCCGATCCCGAGACTTCCGGAAACATTTCATAAGTTTCCCGTGAAGGAAGTACCTTTTGGTACCTTACTCATGCAAAGGGACCTCTTGGGAATAAAACCTGTTGGACTTTTTGGGTATTTTCCCGGAATGTTCCAGAAACTGGTTTTGGCGCCAAAAACGGTTATGGCCACCTTGTGTCACGCGACAGCTTGAGGCATAGAAAGTGGACGCGTAAGGTCGTGCGACACACTGAGGTCACTAACTGCAGCCTATAAATAAGACCCTCCCCCTCTCATAAATGGATCCCAACTCTAGCCTATTGTTACTCTGCAGAATTTGCACCGTAACGAACCTCCCAAACACAATTGTCTCTCTCTCCTACCTTCAACCTACCCAATTCCCCCCAATCCAAACCCACTTCTCAAGCCAAACCACTTGGACCCCTTGCATCAATCTCTCCAGATCAGAAGTGACGAATTGAAGGATTCTGTATCTAACTTGATACAGAATTCGTGGAAGCATCAAGGGTAACGATTCTCAAACCCCCTCCTCTCTCTCTCTTATTCAATTCTCCTTTAATTCTAGCATTTACTTTTGTTAGATTCGCAATCGATCCCAGCTATCTGGATTACTGAATCCCAATCGCAATCTCTCTGTTTAACTTGAATAATTCGTGTAATTGAGCTTCTATTGTTGAATATTTGATTGAACTTGGTGTTTTAACCCCAAGGGGGTGTGGATCTACCCATATCCACACTCCCGGGGTCTATTTGTTGTTATTACTGTATTTCGTTTGTAATTCAGTTAATCCTTTAGATCTGGATCATTTTCTGTTGATTCTGTGTTCATCCTGTAAGTTTCTACAGATGGCTTATATATGTCACGCGACACCTTCGTCTCTAAGTGATCCTGTGTCACGCGACATATGTGGTCACTGGTGCGATGTGTCATGCGACATACATGACCTGTCTGCAGAGACCTCTTTCCTTTGTAATCTGTTTTAGGTCATTTGTAGCAGGGATGTGGCCTCCCTAAATAATGGGCTCACGAGTTGTAAATCTCTTTCTCATATTGAATAAAATACATGATTACTCCATTTGTTCATTATCAACATATGCACACACTTTTGGATTTGCTTGGATGGTTAATTGAAAGACTCGTCCGTGGACGAGGCGTGTTGGGTGAACTCTCGGTTCTTCTCAACACGTAACCTGACCCCCGAACCTGTATTTTCTCTGTCAAACAAAAGTTTTTCAATGTTTCCTCTTAAAACGGCGTGGCGACTCCTTCATTTTCAAGAAAAACAAATTTTCGGGCGAGCGCACATTCAGTGGCGACTCTGCTGGGGATAATTGACTTTGAAAACCTGTTTTTCAAATGTTAAGTGGGTCAGACTTTCATTAGATTAGACATCCAATACATCCAATTTTGTGTGCATCTTTGATAATCATTTGGGGTTCATGCATTTTGTTGAATATGAGTCTTGTGAGCCCTTTGTGCTTTATGGTCATTGTGTTATGCATTGTTTGCCCTTGCTTTGTTCATGCCTTGGAGAGACAGGGGCTGATTTTGATGATTGCAGAGTTCTGGTTCAGTGACCACAAAGGTCGTGCGACACCTTTGTCTCTTGATGTTCTGTTGTAAGTGCTCCAATTTGAGTTGTTAGTATTTTCGTTAGAAAATTAACGAAAGTTTTAACATTTCTAACATTTCTAACAATTCCTAACATTTCTAACAAAGTGAGGGTAGATTAGGGATTGCCATTTAGAGTTAAGCATGGAAAAGAATCAAAAAAAGCAAAAGAAAGGTCAAAAACCCGAAATGGAAGCTGCTGGAACATTTTCTGGTTGCTTAATTTGAAAAATATTCCTTGTGTCCAAAGCCTGGAGCAAAGATTTAATGCACTGTGCACGCCTTCGTAGTCATCCGCGCGGATGAGTATGACTCTCCCGAATGCCTATAAATTGAACCCTTCAAATACGTAAATGAGAGCAACAACACATTTTACAACTGCACCTTGGCGAAAAATAGGGAGAAAACAGTGGGAATTCACTTGAATTGCCACCATTTTCTCTTGAATCTTTCCCAAATCCCACTCACTCAAATCATTCTCAAATCACTCTCATACATACACTAACCCAAGCTTAAATCACCCCTTAGGAGGAGGATTAGAGAGAAAACATAGAGGACTTAATTGTTATCTACTTGTTTTCTCTTTGACCAACTCTAATCACAAAACACATTCAAACCCTAAACACATTCAAGCCTTGAATCCATTCAAACACAAAACACAAAAAAGATAGGTATAACCTCCTTCTCCTCACCCTAAAATTCTCTCATCCATGCATGCATTTTCAAACTCCAAAATGTAGTTTGTTCATCTTCTTGCCCTAGATCCACGAGGATCACCATGGAAGTTCATCTCCATGGATGATCCTCTACAAGGATCAACATTCTTTTCAAAGTATCTTTACTTACTTGCAAGCACATTTTCAAAACCCTAAAAATCACTTTCATACACAAAATCTTTCTTTCAAAGGATAAAATTCCCCTTCCCAAGCAAATGAAATGCTTAAAGTCCTAATATACCCCAAGGATAGCTTGATATAGTAGATCACCACTAAAATGTTTAGTGATCACTAATCAAAGCTTAGGGAAATGGGGACAAGCATGGATGCCAAATTAATTTTTGTAGCCAACATCCATAGCTTTCCAGAAATATTTTTACTTTATTTTTTGCGTGAGTAAAACTCCCTTTTTCAAATTTTCTTTTAAAGGTCAGTTCCTCAGTCTCTGGAAATCCAGATTTCATATCTGAGATTTCCAGAAGATTTTGGTCCACCAAATCACCTCCAAAGGGGAAAGTTCTTTTACAGAAACCTTATTTAAGGTGTTTTGAACAACTTTCATTCTTGGACTTTCCCCAGATTCTGAGATTTTTAAGCCCTTAAACCCATTTTAAAATCAAATGTCCACTGCCTTTTTCATTCTGGCAGAAATGTTTTTCAACTTCAAAAAATCTTTTGAGTACCAAAACTCAACCCAAAAATCATACCAAAAATCATGGGACTTGTTTAAAGTCTAATAAAGAGTTCTCAATTTTTACTTTTCAGTTTGAACTTATTTTGGCCAAAACATACACACACACACACACAAATGGTTTTTAATGCTTGGAAGACTCGTTTTACGAGGCATTTCGGGTGAACACTAACGTTCTTCCCGGCGTGTAACGTGACCTCCGAACCCAAATCTCTAATCTCGGACATTTTTCAAAGTTTTGGCCCTTAAAACAAAAATGGCGTGGCGACTCCGTGTTTTTTCGATTGATTTTCAAAAGAAAAGAAAAACAACCAATCTTTCGAGAAAAATGGACCTCAACATCGTTACAGTGGCGACTCTGCTGGAGATAGGAATGAGCTTTATCTTAAAAAAAAATAATATTTGGTATATTGGTGGAAACCATTAAACTTCCCGTTAGCGCCTCCTAACACGAGTCGGGGATAAATTGTGGTTTAACAATCACATGTACCGGTATCATTGTTTTCAAAAAAAAAGGGAAAAGCTTTTGAGGGTCAAGCTTCCGTCCCGGCTTTTGAAATCATTTGTTGTGTGTGTGTTGATTTTGCACATTTTGTGTTGTTTTGGCTGCCTCGGAAAAGTCAAAATTTTGACTATCGGACCCGTCTCTTTGAATTTTGAATTATGTGCTTATGTGTTTATTTGCTTTCAAAAAAAAATTTTCAAAAAAAAAAAAGAATTTCAAAAAAAAAAAGATTTTCAAAAAAAAAGGATTTATCAAAAAGAAAATTTTCAAAAAAAAAATCATGCATCATACTTTTTAAAACACATGAAAAATTTCTATTTTACTCAGAAAAAGAAGATAGACTGCTTGCACACTACGCGCACGTGACCTTACACTGCACACTACGTCCCTAACCCGGGGAAATCCCTGTCGCGGCCCGTTTGGTCTTATTACGCCTCTCGGTGCAAGCACGGGACTACCCAAACATCCCATGGAGCCTCGTGTCGACCATGCACTTGTCCGTGACACACTTTGTCCGAGACCCGGTTGGTTTTTAGTCTGGTCTGTGTCATGCCCTGTCTGTGTATAGACCTTTACTTTCAAGCCTTAGTCGGCATACCAAGTCAATATCTTTCGGGACCCTAATCAGTCGAAGTCCTGCCGATTTTCCGTCACTAAGCTGGCTTTGACCGATATTGATCGGCGCCTTGACTTTGAATCGATCGGCACAAATTATACACCGACTCCCAAAGATGACACCGAGTCATCAAGGATTAAAGATTATTCCATGCCTAAATACGGCCTAATTGACGACAAGTCAAGATCAATTGTGGACATTTATCGGTCCGAATCATGCCGACTTTTTGTCGAGCCTCGGACATGATCTTGACTTTGACGTCGCCTTTGTCCGTAATTTACATCGAATGCTCGTTAAGACTCGATTACCCTCCGTACTTTTAGGATCGTTTTTCTTTCTGGCCGGTGGGACCCGCTTGCCCTATAGGACCCTCGCCCGGGCCGCTCCACCCCGGGAAGTCGAAATACGGAGTGGAATACGAGGGCTTATAGACGTAGTGACGGGGCCCACTGATCCAGGATCCAGAGTAGTTTGCGAAAAAGAAGAGCAATATTTTCCAACCGATTAGGTTAATAAAACATGTTTTAAGTAAACAAGAACAAATAACTGCATGTTGCATGAGCCCAAAGCCCAAACACCTACCCTCCTTCATTCCAAAAAAAAAAATAAAAATCTCGAACCCTCGTGCCTTTTCCCCGCAGCCTCCTCACAAAGGTTGGTTCCACACCGGGTCACCGTTTGATCGACTGGGAAGAGTCAAGCGCATCATCGCCTTCACCGTTTGTTCCGACTCCGTGTTTTAGAATGTCTCGCATCGCCCGGTAATGATGGGGACAACGTCACTCCGCCGCCCGGGACCCCTCGTACAAACGAAGTGGAATCGCTAGCGTAATCGTATAAGATTGCAACTAGAAGCGCACCTGAATAGCCTTGTGGAGGCTATTAAGAGCCACGGTTTGGCCGCCAGCCTCAATCCCAATGGCACTTTTACCGTAAAGAAGAAAGAAAGCCCTCCTCCCACTCTCAGCCGTCCTGGATATATCAAGATGCCACCACAAGATTCCTATGTCTCCACCGCCGGGACTCCTGCCCGTCGACTTACAGGGCAACTAGCCCCCAAACAAAGAATTCAAAGTGGCCACCATTCCAACAAGCAAAGTGGACGAAACAGTTCGGCATGCCGTCAGGTGTCCCCTCTCAGAGTGATACCGATCCCGCAGAAATCAGTAAGGAGAACGGAGATTGGGAAACAACAGAGGAAATATGGTCAGCCATCAGGGCTCTTGAAGAACGTCAGAATAAACAGCAGGCCTGGATCGAGGAGGCCACGCGTCATTTCGGAACATTGTCAATCCCCCAACTAACTGGGGCTCCCTTGAAGGACAAATATGTGCCTGTTCCCCCGGCTCTTAATACCTCTCATTACCCGGCGGAGTCCAACCATTTGCTTCCCGATGAGCCCAACGGAGATCTCCCTGACTCAGCGGTTCTCAACTCAAAGTCATTCCAAAGACCGCCAACCCGAGGTCCCAAATCCACCACCACCGTAGAACACATTTGGTGGGATATCTCGTGATCGCCCGACCGCCTTGAAAGGGACTATCGTGATTGGATACACGAGGACCGTCCTCCTAAGAAGAAGAAAATTTCCTCCCAAAGAAAAATTGAAAGAGAGGTTCGAGGCCGCCGATACCAGTGTGGGTACGCTCTGGGAGCCATCTGGGATTTGATTACTATGTACTCTACTCCAACCCTCTTCCCCAAAGCAAACAGGGGTAGAAGAGCCGAAAAGCCTTACCAACGATAGAGTTGAGACCTTCTGACACTGCATCAGATATGGGTAATTTTATCGCTAATCGTAAGTCTAACCCCGCGGGTCGCCCAAGATTCGGTTGTCCAACTCCCGAGCGCATACCGACAAAGAAAGACCAACTCCAGTTTGGCGCTCGCACTCAATCAATATGCTGACTGGGGATGGCAACCGCCACAAACGACCTCAACATAACCCAGGGGCTTCAGTAAAGGTTCTACCTCGCAAGAAAAAGGCACGAAGTGACTGGCTTGATGACTCTCTTTCTCCAAACAAGGACCAAATCTATGATTCCCGACTTTATGGTAGCATGATCACTTTCTGCGACGAAGATTTGCCAAGAGATGTCTCCAAACACAATGAAGCCTTGTACATCACTATTCGGCTCAACACCGTATCACTCCCTAGGGTACTGGTGGACAATGGATCGGCCGTTAACGTCCTTCCCCTCAGCATGATGAGGGCCCTACGCATCAATGAAAGGCACATGATCCCATCTACACGGCCAATCAAGGCCTACGATGGCACGTCTCGTCCCATCTGGGACGGTGGTTCTCTGAACTCGGTTCGAAACCCAAATGGTACCAAAGAAATTCCATGTAATGGACATCCCATCCGAATTCACACACTGTTGGGGCGCCCTTGGTTACACCACATGAAAGCCATAGCCTCCACTCTCCATCAATGCGTCAAGTTCATTAACCGGCAGTGGGGACCTTGAAGTCATTAGGGGTGACAGCTTCCTCATAGGGAACGAAGCCGAGACCGTCGCCAAGCATGCTCGTAGCCGTACACCGGGCTACTCTCCTCCGAATCAACTAAGGGACTATCGGGGCAAGTCTCATCGTAATCCTCCGTAATCCGGTGATGCCAACTATGTCAACGAACTCAAGCGGCGCACTCGGCGCTCGATTTATCAAATTCAATTGCTATTTCCAACATTTGGAGGCGTAATGGAAAGAAACACCGAATACCGCCATGATACGAGCACACAAACCTCCGCCTCCAATCGTAGATTTGTCGCCGTTCTTCAAAGCCGTTCTCTGGCCTCGCCAAGCGAAGAGATTTTCATGATAAAAGTCGACAAATACCGGCAGACTCGACTCGAATGTATGAACATCGTATGGGACATCCTCCTCGAAGAACTACCCGCTAAGCCTTTCCGCTCGAGCATGGGGCATGAGATTTTTCCAGCAGCACACCAAGATGCAATACGTCCTTACATCTGGATTGAGCGGTCAGATTGTGATGAGTTAGAATTCTCCAGAATTGAGGATGCGGCAGATCCGCAAGAAGATCCCTACATTCATATGCTCGGTTTTCAGGTGCCGGACCCGATTGATTCTGGTTCAGACGAAGAGATGGTAGAAATGATTGAGGAAGGAGAACAGAAACAAGATAACCCCCCGAGTCATGAGGCCACTGACAGCGATGCCATTAAGGAATTGGGAAACTTTCTCAGGCCCGTCCGCGACCAAAGAAGATATGATCACCAAGCTTGGATTGGTCCCCCGTCCCTTTGTGTCAACCTTTGTAAAGTCCTTCGAGTCTCTCATTGTTGAGTTTGAGTCTCTCGAGTCGTCCGATGGCCTTACGCCTGAAGACTACGAAATTGTAGCCAATGCTGTATTTCCCTTCGTTCTTAATGATATGACGAACCTTTCTGAGTACCCCTTGATTGCCACTTTAACTAATGATAAATTAACTAATAACTTAAAAATGGTTAATAATGATTCACTAGATAAAGAAGCAGACACATTAAACGAACAATATATCAAAGAAATCTTTAAGGTGTTGTTCTAAAGAGGAAAATCGAGCCCAAGCTGCCGAAGAGATTTTGACAAGTGTGAATCTGGGAACTGCGGAAGAGCCTAAAGAGACGCAGATTGGTAGTTTCTTCGAAGGAACCGAGAGGGATGCCCTAATTGAGCTGCTAAGAGAATTCGTGGATGTGTTCGCATGGTCCTATAAAGATATGCCAGGCCTCGATCCTTCCATAGTTGAACACCGAATACCGCTCGACCTTAAGTCAAGCCAAATGGGCGTAAACTAAGAAGAATTAAGCCCGAGTGGTCCCTACAAGTGAAGGAAGAGATAGAAAAGATGCTCAGGGCAGGATTCATCAGGGTCATTGAGTATCCTACATGGCTTTCCAACATAGTAACGATGACCAAAGCCAACGGAAAGATCCGATGCTGCGTAGACTTCAGAGATCTCGAACAAAGCTAGTCCAAAGGACGATTTCCCCGCCAAACATCGACATCCCGGTGGATTCCACACGTACCAACCATGAGGTTAAGTCTCTTCGTCGACGATTTTGTCTACAACTCAAATCAAAATGGCGTAAGAAGATCAAGCCAAAATAGCCTTCACGACCCTCGGGGCACATACCGCTACACGGCCATACCATTCGGGCTAAAGAATGCCGGGGCTACTTACCAAAGGGCAACATGTACTCTATTCCATGACATGATCCACAAAGAAATTGAGGTCTATGTGGAAGACATGATAATACAATCCAAAGGATCCGATGGCCAGCACTTCTGTTGATTTGAGGAAATTCTTCGGTCGCTCCGAAACCTACAAGATGAGATCGAATCCAATAAATGCACCTTCGGTGTAAGATGAGGCAAGGTGCTAGGATATATGGTGACGGAACGGGGAATCGAAGTAGACCCCCAGAAAATCAAGGCCATATTCGAAATGAAACCACCTCGGACGCTGACAGAAGTAAAATCCTTCATGGGAAGACTGCAATACATAAGCCGCTTTGTAAATCAGCTGACCTCGATCTGCAAGCCAATCTTCAAGTTGATGAGGAAAAGTGCCTACACATAATGGACTCTAGAATGCCAGCTCGCCTTTGAAAAAATCAAGGCGTACCTCGTGAATCCCACGATTCTTTGCCCACCACATCAGCAAAAGCCACTATTGCTATATCTAACTGTCACGGATACAACAATTGGGGCTATGTTAGCTCAAGAGAAGAAAGATTCTAAGGTTTAAAATGCCATCTATTTCGTAAGAAGAAAGCTTCAGGGGAGTGAACTCAATTACTCTCGCTAGAAAAGACTTGCGTTGTGTCTTGTCCGGGTAGTGGGAAAGCTGAAACACTACATGCAGTCTCACCCGATACATCTCGTCTCAAAGATAGACCCCATCAAATATCTGTTCGACAAGCCTTCCATCTCCATGAGGTTGGCAAAATGGTCGTTCTTTTTGGCTGAATACGACATCACTTATGTTTTAAGGAAATCCGTAAAAGGGCGTATAATGGCAGAACATTTGGCCGATTTCCCAAGTGATGAGTCCCGAGGACCTGAACCTCAATTTCCCGATGAGGGAATCTTTGCTCTAGAAGGAGAAAATCGCTGGCAACTCTTCTTCGACGGGGCGTCAAACAAAAGGGGGAATGGAATAGGAATGCTTCTGGTCGATCCTATTGACGAACACACCCCCATAGCAAGCAAGATTGAACTTCGAGGTCACCAACAACGCCGCCGAATACGAGGCTTCGCATAGCCGGGCTGGAAGCCGCCCTTGAAAGAAATATCAAAGAATTAGAAGTGTACGGTGATTCTCGCTTCTCATCATCAACCGTGTCTCTAACAAATGGAAGACCGTGGATCCGGTCCGCGTAAATATCACACTTACATGGAAGAGCTAGTAACTCAATTCAAGAAAATCGCCTTTCATTACTTGCCCGGAGATCTCAACAGATTCGCAGCATGCTCGGGCAACACTAGCCTCCTCATTGAAATACCCGAAGGGAAGTCCGTCAAACCATTCAGTAGCCTGGGAGGAGAGAAAACCCCGCTTATCAAGCTTTGAAATAGAAGCGGAGGCCGAACCGCCAAAGGATCCCCGGTACACTCGTATCTATCGCACTCCGAAGAATGGCGAAGCCTCCTTCAAAAATGAAGATGGGGAATATAAAGAAGGAATCAAAGCGAAAAGCCTCTCACCTTGAAGCCGACTCGCCTCCCATTATGTTCTTTTGGGAAATATGCTGTACAAGAAGCGTTATCAAGGCCCCCTCCTGCGATGTATCGGCAAACAAGAGGCTACCGGACTCATGAAAGAAGTACATGGTGGTACCTGCGGCCCCTATATGAATGCTCAGGCTCTAATGCAAATCATACTAAGAATGGGATACTTTTGGATCTCCATGGAAACCGATTGCATCCAGTTCGTCAAAAGCTGCGACAAATGCCAGCGGTACTCAAATCTTAATCATTTGCCTCCTCACGAGTTATACTGCATGACAACCCCCTGGCCTTTCGTCACTTGGGGAATTGATGTCATAGGCAAAATCACACCACTGTGCAAAGAACGGCCACGAATTGCCTGTCTCAGTAGCCATGGGACTATTTCACCAAATGGGTTGAAGCCAAGTCCTACAAGGTCCTCAACTCAAGGAAAGTGGCTCTCTTCATCAAAGAAAACATCATATGCAGATACGGGTTGCCGGCCAAAATCATCTCCGATAATGGATCCCACTTTGAAGGGGAATGCGACAGTCACGGGCGTAATTTAATAACTCCGTCACAAGTCATCTCCCTATAGGCCCCAAACCAACGGAGCCGTCGAAGAAGAAACAAGACTCGGAAAACATCATCCGAAAAAATGGCCGTTCGAGGTCGAGATTGGCCCGAGAAGCTACACTGCACTCGCGCGTAACATCCGTCGTAACGCAAATCGGGGAAACACCATTTGCTCTTACCTACGGGATGGAAGCCGTACTCCCAATCGAGCTAGAAATCCCTCACTCCGGAGTACCGTCGGAAAGTCGATCAACGAGGTCGAATGGCTCCAGTCGCCATGATGAATTGGCCCCGCTAGATGAGCGACGATTGAAAGCAATGGAACATATCCGAGCTTACTAAGTGGAGAATGGCGAGCCTTCGACAAGAAAGTAAAGCATCGGGAGATCAGGGAAGGTGATCTCGTTTTGAAAGAGAAGCCCCAGATCCGTATCAACTCCGGGCTGGGCAAATGGGAAACCCGTCTGGGTCGGGCCATATGTCGTCCGTAAGATCTTCTCCGAAGGAGCCATGCAACTCGCATACCTCGACGGAAATCCTTTGTACACCCGTGAATGGTGACAAGCTGCGCGTATACTACGCGTGAAACACCGAGTCAAAAAAAAATAAAAGAACAAAAAAAAAAAAAAAAAACAAAAAATATAAAAAAAAAAGAGAGTGCTAAAAGAGTAATACCCAACTAGGTTGAAAACCCGAAAAGGGCGGCCTAGGTAAAAAACAGGGTTGCACCAAAAAAAAAACAACAAAAAAATTTTAACCGGGTCGAACTACGAAGACCTGAGCCCTTTTGTCCGAAGGGAATGTAGGCAAATGAAACGGTTCGGTCTAAAACACAAATAAAAGTCATACTTTGACATCGCACACCGACGTAATTTTCAGAAAGCGTCTCGAAAAACTCTAAAGCAATTCACATATTCATTACGCTTAAAAACTTTTTGATGAGTCTAAGCCCTGCTCACTCCTACGACCACAACCTCGCTTAAAAGAAACTAAGATACATAATCAAACTAATGTGTCTACTACAACAAGAAAGAGATACTCGAAAACTCGTAATCACTCCAAGCCACTCGTACCGGCATCCCTCTCTTCTTCCCTCTTCTGGTCTTCTTCCTCTCGAACAGAAAATGTCGATCTTCCTCCTACCAAGCTCGGTGTAGGAACAGGATCTATCAAACCAGCTACTCCGTCGTGGCCTTAAGTAGCCCTAGCGTCATCTCTCATCTCCCCGTAGCCTCAGCCGGTAACATAGGAGTCCTCCTCTCCCCGTCTCTCTTGACATAAGCTTCATAGCCTGGTCACAACATCTCCGATCCCCGCCATAAGTGAGGCCTTCGCCTCGGCCCTCCTCCTCTCCGAAACCGCTGCCAAGTCCTCCGCACCCACCACGGCCTCACGCCATCTCAAAATAGCCATCCGAGTCTCCCCAAACGCCTCTCGTACCAATCCAAGTACCAAGTGGTCGAAATACAGGTCTCTGACGCTCGAGGATAACCCGAGGAGGGAAGACGTCATACCTCCATACTGGAAAGAAATGGGAACACCGAAGGATCATCCATAAGCGTAAGCCACCACCCTAGTGGCTATATCATCAAAGTCCTCCAAAGGAACTCCGCTCCAAGCCAAACCGCTCGTAATCCAAAGCCGGAATGTAAAAGCCGGACCGAGAGAGCCCCGAAAGCATAACCACGGAGATCCATCCCGAAGTACTCTCCGAGTCTCCACCCGCCAACGAGGCACTAACCATCTCGATATCTTCGCCCGCGACCAGCCATCCAAAACTCCCACGAGCCCTGATCATCAAAATCCACCGTAACCCCTCTCCTGGCAAATGTCCAAGGCTTGATCATATCCGAAGTCTCGCGAAGAACCCCCAGGCGCTCCATCAGCCACAGGGTCAAAAGAAACGGGCTGCCACCGTGCATATACCGCCTCCCGGTAGCCAACCTGTCGAGAGCATGAAAAGTCTCCCCCAGGATCAAAGGTACAACATCTCTGCCCAAACGATAGTAAACCACTACATCTAGCAGGGCCCGATGACAAATTCCAAAGGAATAAACCATGAACAAGGTACCAAACATGCAAAGTGCAAAAGCATCCCAATAGGCATCATCCACCAAGCCTAAGCCCCTAAATCTATCAGGAAGGCCAGAAATATCAAAATGATCGGGACTACGCATCATACCTTGCGCTTCCTCCGGGGAAAGATGAAGAAGGTTACACAACCTATCAACAAAAGAAGCCCCTCCGGGCAAAGGAACCCCAATCTCTTCCACCTCCGGGCCACCAAGTAAAGCCTGAAATTCTTCAACGGTCGGGACCACTTCATTGTAAGAAAGGCAAAAGACATGCCTTCTAGTATCCCAAAATGAAGAAGAAGCTCTCAAGAGGTCATAGTCCGGAACCAATTTTTTGAGAGACCACAAGCACTTTACCTTGTACATCTCTTCGAAAAATGACCTCCTCTCGTGCATAATCTCCCTGCACCACTCCTTGAACTTTTCAAAGAACAACATTTGCTTTTCTTTGGGCAATTTTGGGGAAAATTTGGACATTTCCATGGTTTTTTTGGCTTCTCTCTCGGATTTTCAGTAATTTTGAACTGAAGAAGACGAAGTTTTAATGGCATTTATGGACCAAACCAGATCCAACCACCGAAATAAATGAACCATGTCAGATATCGAACCTGTCCGCGCGGATGACAGATTGTCGCCGTAAAAAATCTGCAGATACTCAAACCGCCGCACAACGGAAGAATATTTTCATCCCGTCCTGCCGAACCTTGTGCAAAACCTCGCCCAAACAAGCTTCATATACCAAACACTCGCACCCTTGCCAAAAACCGGGGCTCATGCAACGGCATTCATACAACATTGCATTCATGATAGATAAAAATAAAATAAAATCCTAAATTATTACATTCCAAAAAAAAAGAGTGTGCATAAAAAAATCAGATCTGTCAAAAAAAAATAGGTACAGCCTCGTAAATCGGTCTCGAAGATCGTCGCCGAGTCCCTGGTGGCCGGCGCTTCCCCGATCCTCTTGCGGCTCGGCCCGCTCCTCGCAGCCACGAATATCTCGGGCTCAGAATCATCCTCGTCTCCGGAGGAAGGCTCGTCTGGGCCAACCGGCACACCCTGATACGGCAAGCCAAGATCCTCAAAGAAGTCGTATCCGAACGAAAACGCGTCAGATTCCCGAACGTGCGAAGAAGACCCACCGTGATGCCGTACATGTCCTCGTCCATACGGATCCCCGAGAATGACGTGGTCCGAAGGCAACACCACACCGGGATCTATGAGAGGAGAAAGAGGAGTCTCGAAGAAGGCTCGGAAGGAATAGGGAAGTCTTCCTCTCGACAGCGCCGGCCGTGCTCGTCTCCTCCCCGCCCCGAGAAGACCCACAAATAACCATATTCTTGATAAACCTCTTGGCCCCGATCACCTGATTCGTCGCCTTCTCCACCACCTTGGCCGGAACCGCACGGAACAAAAGCGCGTAGATAATTAAGGCGAAAAATGATGACAGGAAAGAAAGGAAAATACAGAAGCAAAAAAAAAAGAGGAAAAGGAGAGGCCATACCTTCATATCCGGACGAGGCCGGAAAGCTCGTGGAACCCGATCGTGACAGGATCCGTACTCTCAGCCCGACCCCCGTCCCGGACATACGAAAAGCTCGATCGAGGGTACCGCACAATCCCCAATCCTCTCTCTCAAGAACCTGAGGCATCCTCAGCCTCCATAAGACAAATCGCGAGTACTCCTCGATCGCCACGAACCTCGAGTGGTGCTGGCCCCCTCGATAATCATCCCAGGTCTCCGAGTTCTCACTCGGATGCATCATGTCAGCAGGAGGCTCCACCGGAGCCATCGCAGGTGCACCCACGCCATGTTGGCGCGTTACTCTCTCCCCCAGATAATACACATCGCAGGTCAAGCCTCTCAAGATCCTCCGCTCCACGGTCCATCTCTCGGCACCCTTCAGCTGCTCCACATCGAAGCGGTCCAAGGGGTAGAATATGATCCCCTCATCTGTCTCGGCCTCGTCAAAGGCAGGCAATCCGAGTACTTGAGGGTCGTGCGCCCCCTAGAACCTTTCTTCTCCCGGGCATACTTGGACCAAGAAAGCATGGCCGGATACGCCCCGATGTACTCCGCCGGATGCCGCCACATCGTGACATGAAATAACTCTAGAGCCCATACCTACGAAAGGAAAAGGTCAAATCAATTAAGTGCGAGAAAGAATACGTGCTTAAAGAAAAGAGGGAAAAAAAAAAAAAGAAAGCTTATACCTCCAGAGGGAACTCGAAGCACGTCAAAGAGCTGACAGCCTTCCGGCTATATCGATCCAGAGCAAAATATAGCTCGCTAACCCCGCTCTCCCCAAGATACCTCTCCGCCCATCCCCATGTCCTCCAAGGACCTCAAAGAAAGCAAAAACAGCCATCCCTCGGCATGTCCAAAAAGCGTGCTCGAAAAAGCAAACCATAAAAAGGCCCTAGCACCGCTTCGCCGCCTATCCTCTCATCCCCAGCCTCGTAGCTCCCAATACTCTCCACGATCTTCCCGTGGACCACAACGTACTCCATCCCCATCCCCTTTTTGGGAATAGGGGAGAATCCTAGAAGGGCCTGCAAATCCAGATCACTGTAGCCGTCTCTCCACTCAATGCTCCGTCCTTTAAAGGACAGGCCCGTAATCGCGGTGTAGTCAGAAGGTGTGACCGTGGCCTCACCCTAGAAAAAATGGAATGTGTGGGTCACGTCCCACCAATGTTGTGCCAAGGCAAAGATCAGGCCCTTACTCTTGGGGAACTTGACCAATCCCCTCAAGCACTCGATGAACTCGTACAATCCGGTCTCAATGACGATCTGTCTAGGACTCATCATCGCTCCTCTGCCCAAAATCGGAAGCCGGTCCCACATGTAAATCACAGACTCCACCGATCCCCGAGTCTTCATCTTATTCAGCTGCTCCGTCACGAAACTGTTTCCGCCCTGCAAAAAAAAGAGGGAAACAAAAATGTCAAAAAAAAATTTCTCATTTGGCATTTGCATTCAAAAAAGCATACACGTGCATCATAAACATAAAGTCTTGCAGAAAATCGGGCAGCATAACAGCATACAACGGACCTAGCCCCATTTTTTCTCGCACAAAAGAAAAGAGTTTTTTTCAGCAAATACCATTCATTCATTCATTCATGAAGAAAGCATGTCAATAATATCCAATCAAGGGAACGAAAAATCCGTCCCATTTTCACAAAAAATCATATTTTCTACAAAGAGCACACATGCATACATTCATGTCATTCATGGAAGCATTGCAAGAATCCTACATGCGACAAAAAGTCCGTCCTGGATTCGGGCAAATTTTCATCATCTCATATTCAAAAAAAAAAAAAAAAAAGGCAAAATGCCCATTCTTTTTTCCAAACAAAGTGCACATTACAACATGCAAATCATCAAAATCAAATTTCAAGCCCAAGAACATCAATTTTCGGATATAAGAAAAAAAAGAAAAATCACAAAAATCACTTTCAAGCAAAAATCAACAAAGAAATTGGAGAGATTCGAAGTATACCGTACGGAGACTCGGATCAGAGGCCCAATGTTTCCACGCATCGGGGTATGGCTCCTTCCCAATCGATTGCGAAAGAGAATAATGCCTCCTCATTCGAACAAGCTCCAATCGCCTCTCCGCTACCGGGCCACGTCCTTGGCCTTGAATAGCTACTCCCGCGTGTTCCATTGCTCGAAAATCGAAGAAAATCGGAAGATTTCGAAGCTCCAAGGGCCAACAATGGCGGTTTTGCGACTTTCTCTCTCTCTTCTCTCGTAAAATTCAAAAAGAAAATGGTGAGGAAGAAGAAGGGCGCGCGCCTTTTAAAACTCGTCTGTGTCACGCTCCTATCCGCGCAGACCAAATTGAAGTGGCAAAATGACTCTTTTGCCCTTTAAAATTCCAGGACTCTGCAGTTTAGTCCTCAACTTAACAGAGTTAACCAAAGTTAACCAAAGTTAACCCCCTTTCAAAGGAACCATCAACGGCAGTCAAACGTAAGTCCGATTTCCCCGAGAAAGATAACAGAATTCCGTTTCTTTCATCAAAATCCTCCCCGGCAGTCAAGCGCAAGACCGATCTCCCCGAGAAAGATAACGGAATTCCGTTTCTTTCATCAAAATCACCAACGGCAGTCAAACGTAAGTCCGATTTCCCGAGAAAGATAACGGAATCCCGTTTCTTTCATCAAAATCATCAACTAGCCAAACGTAAGTCCGATTTCTCCGAGAAAGATAACGGAATCCCGTTTCTTTCATCAAAATCATCAACGGCAGTCAAACATAAGTCCGATTTCTCCGAGAAAGATAACGGAATCCCGTTTCTTTCATCAAAATCATCAACGGCAAAAAACGTAAGTCCGATTTCTCCGAGAAAGATAACGGAATCCCGTTTCTTTCATCAAAATCATCAACGGCAGTCAAACGTAAGTCCGATTTCCCCGAGAAAGATAACGGAATCCCGTTTCTTTCATCAAAATCGTCAACGATAGTCAAAGGTAAGTCCGATTTCTCCGAGAAAGATAACGGAATCCCGTTTCTTTCATCAAAATCATCAACGGCAGTCAAACGTAAGCCCGTCTTCCCCAGCAAAAGCTAACAAAATCCTCAGCGAAGTTAACAAAATCCCCAGCGAAGTTAACGAAATCCCGTTTCTTTCATCATTATCATCAACGGCCGTAAAACGTAAGCCCGATTTTTCTCCAACGAAATCCCGAGCACGAGCCTTTCGAACTACGTAAGGGCTTGATTCCCACTAGGGATACGTAGGTAGCCTATCATTAGGTCCAGCCACTCGACCAAAGACGGTCATCCTTTCCCCAAGCAGCGGCATAATGAAGTCCACCATAGGGAAAACATTTCAAATCAAGGTCTGAGGCACCTAAAACGCCATCTTCAAGGTCTGAGGCACCTAAAATGCCATCATCATCCAGGTCTGAGGCACCTAAAATGCCATCATCAAGGTCGAAGGCACCTAAAACGCCATCATCAAGGTTCGAGGCACCTAAAACGCCCTCATCACCAGGTTGACGCCTCAAAATAGTCATTCCAGGGTCAAAGACCCGAACTACGACTGGCTTGATTCCTCTTAAGGATACGTAGGTAGCCTATCATTAGGTTCAGCCATCAGACCGAAAATGGTCATTCCTATCCCCAGCAGAGCGGATATACAACTCCAGCCATCAGACCGAAAATGGTCATCTCCTATCCCCAGCAGAGCGGATATACAATCTCAGCCACCAGACCAAAATGGTCATCTCTTATCCCCAAAGAAGTTTCTCTCAAGAATCGATCGCGGTAACTCGCTCACTGTGTTGATGCCTCAAAATAGTCACTCCAGGGTCGACATCGAAAGACCCGAACTACGGCCGGCTTGATTCCCATTCGGGATACGTAGATAGCCTATCGCTAGGTTCAGCCACTCGATCACTTGATTATCCTGCCAAATATGGAGCCTTACTCTTATCGACGACCCCGCTTCCTTCGAAAGCGCCGTCGCCGAGGGGCTACTGTAAGTGCTTCAATTTGAGTTGTTAGTATTTTCGTTAGAAAATTAACGAAAGTTTTAACATTTCTAACAATTCCTAACATTTCTAACAAAGTGAGGGTAGATTAGGGATTGCCATTTAGAGTTAAGCATGGAAAAGTATCAAAAAAAGCAAAAGAAAGGTCAAAAACCCGAAATGGAAGCTGTTGGAACATTTTCTGGTTGCTTAATTTGAAAAATATTCCTTGTGTCCAAAGCCTGGAGCAGCATTTAATGCACCAGTCATGCCTTCAGAGTCATCCGCGCGGATGAGTATGACTCTCCCAGATGCCTATAAATAGAACCCTTCAGTCACAGAATTGGAGAGCAACAACACATTTTACAACTGCACCTTGGCGAAAAATAGGGAGAAAACAGTGGGAATTCACTTGAATTGCCACCATTTTCTCTTGAATCTTTCCCAAATCCCACTCACTCAAAACATTCTCAAATCACTCTCATACATACACTAACCCAGGCTTAAATCACCCCTTAGGAGGAGGATTAGAGAGAAAACATAGAGGACTTAATTGTTATCTACTTGTTTTCTCTTTGACCAACTCTAATCACAAAACACATTCAAACCCTAAACACATTCAAGCCTTGAATCCATTCAAACACAAAACACAAAAAAGATAGGTATAACCTCCTTCTCCTCACCCTAAAATTCTCTCATCCATGCATGCATTTTCAAACTCCAAAATGTAGTTTGTTCATCTTCTTGCCCTAGATCCAAGAGGATCACCATGGAAGTTCATCTCCATGGATGATCCTCTACAAGGATCAACATTCTTTTCAAAGTATCTTTACTTACTTGCAAGCACATTTTCAAAACCCTAAAAATCACTTTCATACACAAAATCTTTCTTTCAAAGGATAAAATTCCCCTTCCCAAGCAAATGAAATGCTTAAAGTCCTAATGTACCCCAAGGATAGCTTGATATAGTAGATCACCACTAAAATATTTAGTGATCACTAATAAAATCTTAGGGAAATGGGGAAAAGCATGGATGCCAAACCCCCTTTAAATCATGTTTTTCTTCAAGAGGAAGTTGCATTCCAGTAGCCTTTCTCTAAGACCTCTGTCCATAGTCTAATTTTTTGGACATACAGAAACTTGGAATTTGGTGTTAACTACAAAATACTTTTTGTAGCCAACATCCATAGATTTCCAGAAATATTTCTAATTTATTTTTTTCGTGAGTAAAACTCTCTTTTTCAAATTTTCTTTTAAAGGTCAGTTCCTCAGTCTCTGGAAATCCAGATTTCATATCTGAGATTTCCAAAAGATTTTGGTCCACCAAATCACCTCCAAAGGAGAAAGTTCTTTTATAGAAACTTTATTTAAGGTGTTTTGAACAACTTTCATTCTCGGACTTTCCCCAGATTCTGAGATTTTTAAGCCCTTAAACCCATTTTAAAATCAAATGTCCACTGCCTTTTTCATTCTGGCAGAAATGTTTTTCAACTTCAAAAAATCTTTTGAGTACCAAAACTCAACCCAAAAATCATACCAAAAATCATAGGACTTGTTTAAAGTCTAATAAAGAGTTCCCAATTTTTAATTTTCAGTTTGAACTTATTTTGGCCAAAACACACACACACACACACACACACAAATGGTTTTTAATGCTTGGAAGACTCGTTTACGAGGCATTCCGGTGAACACTAACGTTCTTCCCGGCGTGTAACATGACCTCCGAACCCAAATCTCTAATCTCGGGCATTTTTCAAAGTTTTGGCCCTTAAAACAAAAATGGCGTGGCGACTGTGTTTTTCGATTGATTTTCAAAAGAAAAGAAAAATACCAAATCTTTCGGGAAAATGGAACAACATCGTTACAATATGGTATATGGACATGTAGGAACATTTGTATGGATTTATATTTGAGATGGGTGAACTATATGAGTGAACTTGTGTTTGACAAGTTGGGACCAAATCAGTTTATGCGTAACTGTGCTAGTCACGAGATTGTCTCGTGCGAGAGTACCGTTGAAATTACCCATTCGGCTCCATGTGCGGCCCTCACATCTCGCATTTCGCGTCGCGTTCGGGAATGGTCGCCCAGATCCGAGAGGCAGCGCGTTCGCGCCCCGGCATCTGTCTCTTTCCCGTTTTGCGGTGTTGGAGAATGTCTCGTCGTGTTTTTGCTTGTAGAGTCCCCACGCCATTTTTATTAAGCCCAAAACATTGAAAAGGGCATCGCTTAAAAATAAAGCTGTTTTTGTTGTGTGATGAGATTTTTGAGTTCTGGAGGTCGATGACTCCTCGAGAAGAGAATATTAGAATCTTAGAGCTCAACCGAGTCGCCTCGTAAAAACGAGTCTTTCGGTTCCCCTTATATTCTTTAACCGTTGTGTGTGTGTGTGTATGTGCTTTTAAAAATGCATGCTTTATCTGATGTCTACATCGTACACTGCTTTATTGAAATGTATTGAAATAGTAATGGAAGGAAGCCTTACCAATATTGGTTTGTGTCTGTCTTCCGCGGGGGAATAGTGTTTGAGGATGGAATAGTGTTTCGGGACGGATCTGGGATTAAGCTAGTGATGCCGGTTGTCCGCGCATGAGTTTCGGCGTGCGTTGGGATCGCAGTGGATCACTCGCGGGAGGTTCGGCGTGCGTTGGGATCACAGGATCACTCGGGCGAGGTTCGGCGCGCTGGGATCTCAGGATCACTCGGGCAGAGGTTCGGCGTGCGTTAGGATCGCCGGTTGGATTCGGGCAGAGGTTCGGCGTGCGTTGGGATCGTCGGTTTGACTCGGAAAGAGCCGGGACGCCTTGGGAAAGACCAGGCAAGGCCTCGGAGTACCACGAGGGGCCTCGAGTACCTCGAGAGTGCCTCGTACGTGGCGGGAGCATCGCATGAGTGCTCTGAGAGGCTTTGAGCACCGCGAGGGGGCTCGGAAGGCCTCGAAAGGATCCGAAAGCGGCCTGGAGTGCCTCGAGATGACTTAGAGGGGTGCCGAAGGCCGGGGGAGAGGAGAGAAGAGGGAGGCGTGTGAAATGAGGGAGGGGGAGCCCTCTATTTATAGTGCCAGATTTTGTGCAAGAAGGTCCGTACGGACCTTCTAGGTAATCTAAGATTTTGGTTTTCCTCGATTTGAGGGAATAAGTGAACTTTAAGAGGATTATGAAATTATGATGTCTAGTGACAAGAAGGTCCGTACGGACCAATCATTATGCAAAGGTCCGTACGACCTATCATGTATTTCGCAATGATGCATTTCGAGATTTGAGGGAATAACTTGGACTTTAAGGGGATTCAGTAATCATTGAAGCAAAGAGGTCCGTACGGACCATATATGCTTTTTCAATTTTTGAAAAATTCCTAAAATGTCCTTTTGTCCCTTTTTGGCCCAGAAAGGTCCCTCCCTTGGTTTGGTTGGGGGGTTTTTGAGTGTCACGGCCCGAGACCGCGTTTGTGAGTCTCAAGGGTGTTTCCCGTGTGTTCGAAAGAGGGTGATCCAAATTGGGGTACTTACGTAAGCCACTCAACGACGTCACTTACGGAAGAAGTGGGGTCGTCGATAAGATAAGGGTCCTGATCTGAATCGCGTGCTGGGAGAGGAAGTGACCGTGTAGGTCGATGCGTGAGGACATGGCGGTGTCCTATTGTGTGACCGTATAGGTCGCCGGTCGGACCTCTCGATAGGATTCCTACGTATCCCTAGCGGGAATCAAGCCCGATCGTAGTTCGTGCTGGGCGTGTGTGTTGTTGCAGTACGGGGACGTGAGATGTCCTCTCGACCGAATCTACGCGGATGTGGTGGCATCCCGTGGGTGACCGCACAGGTCGATGGTAAGGACGTGAGGCATTCTCGTGTGACCGCACAGAGTCGGTGGTAAGGACGCTGAGGCATCCTGGGTGACCGCATAGGTCGATGGTAAGTGACGTGAGGCGTCCCTGCGACCGCATAGTCGATGGTAGAGATGTGGAGGCGTCCCGGTGACTATATAGGTCGGTGGTAAGTGACGTGAGGCGTCCCGGCGACCGCACAGGTCGGTGGTGTGCGACGTGAGGCGTCCCGCGACCGTATGAGTCGATGGTAAGGACGTGGAGCGCCCCGGGTGACCGCATAGGTCGATGGTAAGTGACGTGGAGGCGTCCCGGGTGATCGTATAGGTCGATGGTAAGGACGTGGAGGCATCCTGGTTGACCGCATAGGTCGATGCAAAGTGACGCGTGAGGCGTCCCGGTGACCGCATAGTCAACAGTGACGCGTGAGGCGTCCCGGGTGACCGTATAGGTCGGTGGTAAGGACGTGGAGGCGTCCCGGGTGACCGCATAGGTCGATGGTAAAGGACGTGGAGGCGCCCTGGGTGACCGCATAGCCTGTGTAAGGACGTGGAGGCGCCCGGGTGACGACCGTATAGGCCTGGTGGTAGGACGTGGAGGTGTCCGCGACCGTATAGGTCGATGGTAAGGACGTGGAGGCATCCCGGGTGACCGTCCTGGGTGACCGTATAGGTCGATGGTAAGGACATGGAGGCATCCTGGGTGACCGTATAGGTCGATGGTAAGGACGTGGAGGCATCCTGGGTGACCGTATAGGTCGATGGTAAGGACGTGGAGGCGTCCTGGGTGTGCAATCTAACTAGAAGATGGGTAATCTTACGAGAAGATGGTTTGTGGTGTAGGAGGACGTGTCCCATCCTAATATGATGCGAGGGCATGGTGGTGCCCTAAGGATGTGGTGACCACCGAGGTCAATTGTAAGGATGTGGAGGCGTCCTGGGTGACCGCATAGGTCGATGGCTGGACCCTGTGACAGGATTCCTACATATCCCTAGCGGGAATCAAGCCTGATCGTAGTTCAGAGATCGTGAAATTGTGAATGTATGCGGGCGTGGTGGTGCCCTGAAGTGTTGTGTGACCGCCGAGGTCGACTGTGAGGACGTGGTGGCGTCCTGAGATGGAAATTTTACGATTTTCCGAATCGGGTGGTTTAAAGCCTTCCGGGCTGGAGGTAGTGATTTGGGAGGTTTATGTGGTCTTCCGGACCGAGTGGTTTAAAGCCTTTCGGGCTGGAGGTAGTGATTTGGGAGGTTTATGCGGTCTTCCGGACCGAGTGGTTTAAAGCCTTCCGGGCTGGAGGTAGTGATTTGGCTGATTTATGCAGTCTCCCGGACTGAGTGATTTAAAGCCTTCTGGGCTGGAGGTATGTCATGTATGAGGACTTGATTCGTCTTCTGTCTGCGGTCGTGTCATGTATGAGGACTTGATTCGTCTTCTGACTGCGGTTGTGGAGGCGTGGCTGCCTTGTGCTTCGATTGTGAGAGGCGTTGATGCCTCACGTTTTGTCCGCTGGGGAAAAGGTTGGACTTACGATGACTGTCGGTATTCATCTGCTGGAGATATGTGGCCTTGTAGGGGCATTTTCCGCTGAGAAGGTGACTTCGGGCTTACATTGATGGCTGGTGGTTGATTCACCGTTTGACGTTTGGGAGACGTTTTGTGCCTTGAGGTTTGTGCTTGGAGGTGCTGGCTCCTTTTCAGTGCTTGCTTTACCGCTAGTGGCGAGGTCCCGAGCTTACGATGACGGCCGGTGTCGCGTTGCCGTTTAGTGGCGAAATTCGAACTTACGATGACAGTACGGATTGGTTTTGTTAGGTTAAGGACCAAACTGTATTGAATTTGCTGAAATAGGCCTTTGGACAGCCAGGGGCAAAGATTATAAGGGCAAAGAAGTAATTTGGCCACGGGTTGCAAGAAGGTCCGTACGGACCAACCTGGGATGCAAAGAGGTCCGTACGGACCAATGCTGATGTTTACAGTTCCCGGAGTTTTGACCGCCGACCCGAGGCTTTTCCCATTTCTTCTTCTTCCAGTTCGTGCACCAGCGAGAGAGAGGGAGAGAAAACTCCATTTTTGTGCCAAAAATCCTTAGGAAATCCTCCACATTTAGCTTGAGTTGCTTGTAATGGCGGAAGGATCAAGGAGAGGACGTCGTCAACGGAGCCAAGAGATGATCGAGCAAAGGGCGGAGCTTCAAAGGAATTGCACTTCCTTTGTGTCTTCGTCGAGAAATCCGGATGTGTTGTATCCGAATCCGGAGGTGCACACTAGGCGTGCTAGGATCGTCGGGGAGGTAAGAAATCAACTTCGTCTTGATTCCTTGCTTGAATTGTTGTATGCTAGAACTATGTTTTAGTTTTTCGCATATTTGGGGCTTTTGTTGTTTGCCATGCTTTTTGTGAAATTTGTGATGAATTGTTGAAATTGAGCATGTAAGAATTGTGGGTATGTTAATTTTGTGCAAAAATGTGGAGATTATCTCTTATTTGTAAAAATAAAGTGCCTCTCTTTGAAATGCATGCTTTGGTGTTTTGTACCTTATGTTATTTTTGTATGTACATTGTGAGAAAAATTGCCATGTAGGGACAAATTTTGTGAAAAATGTGACATGTGTCGTGTTTTGTGACGGGTTTTTGTATGAAAGTATGTGCCGTGTAGGGACGGATTTTTCTGAAAGTGTGTAATGTAGTGTGTGTCGTGTTTTTGGTGACTGATGGATGTGTATTTACCCATCCAAATGATGCACTTTTAGGCTTTCTTTGTGTTTGATTTCCGAGTTTTATGTATATTTGATGTGGTTTGTGAGTATTTTATGAGTACAGGGTATAGAGCTGATTAAAGATGTATTTTATTGCTAAAAAGTGCAAAAGGAATAAAGTGGAGCGGAGCAGAGAAGGACAATAGTGAAATAAACGAGCTCCAAGGACTAAATTGGAAATATTGGAAAATTCAAGGACTAAACTGGAAATATGGAAATTTGGGAGGAAATTTAATTATAAAAATTCGTTGGTTAAAATGAAAAATAAAATCTCAAAGAGCGAAGCGCAAAAGAAGTCATTATAGTGGTCAAAGTGCGACGGCAAAATAGCGGGACGAAACGAATACTAATTGATACAAAATTAGGCCAGAGTGGCCGGCCACTTTGTGGTACATGGTCGAGAGAAGGTTGGGCAGGAAGGCCATTTGGGCCAAGGATTAGGCCAAGCTGTGGCCAAGTTCTCTGTCAACTTGGGCGGACGCGTTCAACAGCAAGGGCGGCCGCGCCACAACAAAGGAATCTCGGCCAAACTTTCTGCTCACTAGGGCGGGCGCTCTACCATTATTGGCGGCCGCACTCTACCCGGTTCCAGCACAGTGTTGACGTATTAATGAAGGGCATTAATGTTATTTCTCAGCTTTAATTTATGGAGTTTGCCCTAGTTTTATATAAATATAGCAGCCACGGCAGTTTTTGGGGAGATATCATATATCATATCATAGATTAGAGTTTGATTATTTTTCTTTAACAATTCTTTGGAGAAGAACAATTCATCAATTCCAGGTTTTTATTATTTGTAAATTATGAGTAGCTAATTTCTTAGATTTGTAGATTGTTTTGATCTTCACCGGATTTCTATGCAATAATGTTTTAATTCTTTCTATTTAATTCCTTCTAGTTCAATAATAGATCTTAAATTCTTGTTCTTAGATTTGAGATGTATGTTAATATATGAACTCGTCTTTGAATATTTGGGTATCGAATTCGCCATTAATTTGGGATTTTGATCCATAGACTACTATTGATTGAATAACTTTAATCGGCGCCGTAATAGAATCGGATCAATGTTAGGTTTTGTTATTCTTTCGTGCTTAATGTATTCTTGGCATATTGTGGTACCGTAATAGAAGTCACAATATTAAAAAGAGTATTTAGGATTGTAATCCGGCCACCTAACCGTGTCGATCCTAGCCAAAATAAATGAACCCTAGAAGTTGAGTTGATGTTTTATAAGTAAAATTCTGCATAGAATGATGGTAAATTGAAATCCAATCTACGAATCTCTGCTCATAATCTGTTTTCTCATCTAGTTAGTTTTAGTTATTTAATTTATGCTCTTAGTTTTAAATCAAATCTATAAACTGTGGTTACTAAATTTACTGCTTTTACTTTACTTGTTTACCAACGAGTCTCTGTGGATTCGACCCCTACATTTGCATACTGCTACACCGGTAGTGAGTACACTTGCTCGGTTTTTATTACAAGAGGGAGTTTTCCTCCATCAAGTTTTTGGCGCCGCTGCCGGGGACTTGTTGCAAGTAAACAAGTAGGTTTTGTAGTGAATGCAAGGTCGTCGTTCTTTGAAGCCTACATTGGTGCCATTGAACGACAACATAAACAGACTTAATAAAACTAAAGACACTAAGCTTCTTGAGGAAGCATTTGAGGGCGATCCCCGCTTTAATCCCCTTTTCTCGGATTCGGACATCGAATCAGAACCCTCCGCCACCGAGGTAGAGGAAGAGAAAGCCGAGATGGCAGAACCACCGGCACAAACTATGAATGATTTCTTGAGACCTCGGGGAGACACATCTACCTCTTGCATAGTGCTATCCGATGCAGCCAAAAATCTAGAGGTCAAAGGACAATACTTTGCCATGTTGCCAAGATTTCACAGATTGCCTGGTGAGGATGCACTTACGTTCCTTAAAGAGTATATTATTGTTGTTGCTCAATTTTTGTTAAGACAGGGAGTGACTGAGGAGCAAATTAGACTGAAGTGTTTTCCTTACACTCTTAAGGGAGTGGCTAAAACATGGTTGATGATGCTTGCACCGAGCAGCATCAGTACTTGGGGAGAGTTACTAGATGTGTTCCTTAAAAGATATTACCCACATCATCTTTTAGCTGGTTTTAGACAGAAATTGATGACTTTTTCCCAAGATGTGGGGGAGCCCTTTCATGAGGCATGGGAAAGATATTACCCACATCATCTTTTAGCTGGTTTTAGACTAAAGCTTTATTTGAGTGCTAACTCTCAACAAAAGAGTTCGAGGGGTAAAACAAGGGGGGTACTTGAATTGAATGCTAGTGATAATATTTCAAAGCAGATTGCACTTTTAAATAATAAATTGGATAAATTGACTGCTTGTGGTACTTCTGCTAGTGCTAATGTTATTACTGATTATTGTACAAATTGTGGTTTATCATCTCATGTGACTAATATGTGTCCAAGTGCAACAAATTTCTCTTATCGTCCTGAACAGGCACATGCTTTCAACGGATATGGACAAAGACCACCACCCCAAGGCAACCAATATGGCAATTACAATTCTTGGGGTGGCCATCCGAATCAGCAAGTAAAACCCCTTCATGTGCCACCACCTGGACAACATGGTAGTGCACCTTGGGAGCTGGCAGTTCAGCAGTTAAGGATGGAGATGCAGCAAAGTAATCGAAATACAGATGTTGCGTTTGAAAAGATGGGCACACAAGTAGAGCAACTTGTGAAGGTTGCCCAAGAGTTGATGAAAGAGAAAAATCCACCTGAGCAAGCAAAGTCAATCACGACAGTGTGGGATGAGAGTGAGGAAATTGAGGAGGTATTTCTTTCTTCCCTTGATAATTTTGAATGTGATAATATTGATAATGTTAGTGAGGAAGAGGATGAGATTGGGGAGGTTCAATATGTATTTTCTGCATTAAATTTAGAAACCCCTCCCCCCAATGTTGTGAAAACCACACCCCAGAGAGGTGTGGAGTTTGAAAAGATTAAACATGTTCAAAAAGACCCTGGGTGTTTCACCATCCCAATTTCTTTAGGGGGTCAAAATTTTAAAGGTTTGTTGGATCTTGGGGCAAGTGTTAATGTGATGCCCTTTCATGTTTTTAGAAGTTTGGGGGTATGTGAGTTGAAACCACCCATGAGAGACTTGCAATTGGCGGATCTCTAAATCAAAAGACCTTTAGGGGTTATTGAAGGGGTGTTGGTTAAAATTGATAAAATCATTATCCCCATTGATTTTTATGTGATGTGCATGGAGGGATCAAGTGAGGAGCAACTGAAAACTCCCATTCTGCTTGGGAGGCCATTTATGTTTGACACTAAGGCCACCATTGATGTGTGTCAAGGGGTGGTGTCCTTGAGAGGCATGGGGGAAGAATGCAAGTTTGTTATGTCTAAAAATGATAAGAAAATCTCCCCCAAAGATGGTTTTGTAGGAGCCATAAATGATTTACCAATGGTCATATATGATGTGAATGGAGGTGAGAAAAGTGGAGATAATGCGGACGTTTGTCCCATGGCTAGTAATATTAAGGCCGATCAATACTCTAGGAGTAACGGGTCGTATCACTCCCCACACGACTCCCATAAAGAGTCGATTCCATCACATCTACCACAAGGGCCTTCAAAATCGAGAGTTAGTGAGGAGAGTTATAGTAATTTGTCGGATTCTATATTTTTAAATATTTTTGTGCATGATAACTCTCTTGATCTTGGTTGTGAGAATGGTGTTTTGCAGGTTGAAGAAAAGATTGAGTTTGGGGGTGGAAACCCCAATAAAAGGAAAAGAAAGAGGGGTAAGCACAAGCGGAAAGTTTCAAAAATAAATGTGGCTTTACCCCTACTTGTTAACAATGGAGAGTTGATTTGGAAAGAGAAGGGCGTTTGTGCCCGTGAAGAGAAGAAATAGTCCAAAGGCCGCAAAGCTAAGGCCAAGTAAGCTTGGGACCATAGTCGGGCTAACGACTTTAACCAAATGCGCTGCTTGGGAGGCAATCCAATGAGGTATGTTTTATTTTTATGTTAATTACTGTTTAGTAGTGTCTTGCCATCTGTCGAACCCAAGGCACGCTCTTGTTCTCTTTGCTATGAGGACATAGCATGTTTTGAGTTTGGGGGTGGGCAACTCTCCGAGTTTGTGGGTTTATAGGGGAGTGTATATAGTGTCACCCTCCAAAAAAATAGAAAAATTAAAATTTTTTGTTCTTTTCGTAGTTGGGATGTTGGCCAAAGTCTGTGATGATTAGAGTGTGCTTTAATTTGAAAATCACATGTGCTATTATTAGTGTGGTGATTGGAATTGCATTGAAACATTTAAATTATGATTGCACCACCTCTCACTTCCGTATCATATTCTTGGTCATTGTCATCAACTTAGGTGCCTTTTATGGGATCACTTTGTGTATTCTCGGGGTCCCTAGAACATGTTTGCATGATTGTCAATAACACGTCAATAGGTTACTTGATATATATGGCTATTCTTTGAATTCCTTTTTGTGAGCTTTAAACTTTCTCGTCACTAAATAAAATTTTCCGCTAGAACCCCGTTTGAGCTTGAAAAAGAATGGAATCTCTCACAAAGTGGGAGGTTATCTTAGACCACCATTCACCTTCATTTGTACCCTCATTATCCCACCCTTTTAACTTATACACTATTTTCGCACCTTTTCAAGAAAGTGAAACTAGGGAAAGAATGGGGATATTTTGGGAGATGTTTTGAAAAGCAAAGGATTGAGTGGAAATTGGTCAAGAAAATAAAGAAGTGGGTCATGTTATGTAATGAAAAGAGGGGCTTGAGCAAAATATTAAATGCACATTCTTCGTGATATATCTGTGCAAAAAAAAAAGGAAAAAAAAAAAAGAAGAGAAAAAGTGAAGCCTTGCCCCTATCAAAGTAGAAATTTTGTGTCAAGGTGACCAAAGAAAGTAATGGAATGTGTTCAATCCCATGTCGATGTATGAAAAAGTTTTAGTTTGTGGGTTGTCACATTGGGAAATAATAAGGGTGAGTGGAGAAATCATCATCAAAGTGAGGATGTATTGAAGACTTTCTAGTTTCATTTTCTTGTTTTCGTATGTCCTTACCTTCATTTGTAACCATGAACCTAGCCCTTGCGAATTGTCACACTTAACTTTTGAGCCATATCATTCTTTCAATATCGAGTAACCGGGTTGACAATCGTGTAAATATGCATATGAGTGTCCTTTTTTGGTTTGTACTGTCTATGACATATTGATTAAGAACATCGCTTAGTGAATCCATAAACAATCTTAGGTTGTTGGCAGTGACCTCCCATAATTCATTCATCATTCAGGCCGCGGTGAAAAATTGTGAGTTTTATGCTTCAATGTGATTGTAATCCCATTAATGTGGTGGCACTTGTTGATTATGTGTGTTGGTGAGAATCTGAGACTTGTATGGCCAATGATTCATCTGTGATAGAACAACCCCAAAAATAATTATTGTGTTTTAATGTTTTATTTAGAGTAGCTTTATTTTACTTCTTTTAGTTTTGTTTTACTCGGGACGAGCAAAAGGTTAGTTTGTGGGTGTTTGATGGATGTGTATTTACCCATCCAAATGATGCACTTTTAGGCTTTCTTTGTGTTTGATTCCCGAGTTTTATGTATATTTGATGTGGTTTGTGAGTATTTTATGAGTACAGGGTATAGAGCTGATTAAAGATGTATTTTATGGCTAAAAAGTGCAAAAGGAATAAAGTGGAGCGGAGCAGAGAAGGACAATAGTGAAATAAACGAGCTCCAAGGACTAAATTGGAAATATTGGAAAATTCAAGGACTAAAATGGAAATATGGAAATTTGGGAGGAAATTTAATTATAAAAATTCGTTGGTTAAAATGAAAAATAAAATCTCAAAGAGCGAAGCGCAAAAGAAGTCATTATAGTGGTCAAAGTACGACGGCAAAATAGCGAGACGAAACGAATACTAATTGATACAAAATTAGGCCAGAGTGGCCGGCCACTTTGTGGTACATGGCCGAGAGAAGGTTGGGCAGGAAGGCCATTTGGGCCAAGGATTGGGCCAAGCTGTGGCCAAGTTCTCTGTCAACTTGGGCGGACGTGTTCAACAGTAAGGGCGGCCGCGCCACAACAAAGGAATCTCGGCCAAACTTTCTGCTCACTAGGGCGGGCGCTCTACCATTATGGGCGGCCGCACTCTACCCGGTTCCAGCACAGTGTTGACGTATTAATGAAGGGCATTAATATTATTTCTCAGCTTTAATTTATGGAGTTTGCCCTAGTTTTATATAAATATAGCAGCCACGATAGTTTTTGGAGAGATATCATATATCATATCATAGATTAGAGTTTGATTATTTTTCTTTAACAATTCTTTGGAGAAGAACAATTCATCAATTCCAGGTTTTTATTATTTGTAAATTATGAGTAGCTAATTTCTTAGATTTGTAGATTGTTTTGATCTTCACCGGATTTCTATGCAATAATGTTTTAATTCCTTCTATTTAATTCCTTCTAGTTCAATAATAGATCTTAAATTCTTGTTCTTAGATTTGAGATGTATGTTAATATACGAACTCGTCTTTGAATATTTGGGTATCGAATTCGCCATTAATTTGGGATTTTGATCCATAGACTACTATTGATTGAATAACTTTAATCGGTGCCGTAATAGAATCGGATTAATGTTAGGTTTTGTTATTCTTTCGTGCTTAATGTATTCTTGGCATATTGTGGTACCGTAATAGAAGTCACAATATTAAAAAGAGTATTTAGGATTGTAATCCGGCCACCTAACTGTGTCGATTCTAGCCAAAGTGAATGAACCCTAGAAGTTGAGTTGATGTTTTATAAGTAAAATTCTGCATAGAATGATGGTAAAGTGAAATCCAATCTACGAATCTCTGTTCATAATCTGTTTTCTCGTCTAGTTAGTTTTAGTTATTTAATTTATGCTCTTAGTTTTAAATCAAATCTATAAACTGTGGTTACTAAATTTACTGTTTTTACTTTACTTATTTACCAACGAGTCTCTGTGGATTCGACCCCTGTATTTGCATACTGCTACACCGGTAGTGAGTACACTTGCTCGGTTTTTATTATAAGAGGGAGTTTTCCTCCATCAGTGACGAACTTTGTGGGGAGTTTATGTGTAATGTGTGCCGTGTTTTGTGACGGGTTACATGTGAAAATTATGTGCATTATGTGCCGTGTTTTGTGACGGGTCTTGTGAAAATGTGTCGTGTAGGGCTTAATCCCTCTGTTGAGAAAATTTGTACAGTGTGTGCCGTGTTTTGTGACGGACTGCATGGGAAAATTATGTGCAATGCATGCCGTGTTTTGTGACGGGTTACATGTGAAAATTATGTGCAATGTTGGGACGGACCCCCTACTTTTCTTTTGGTGTTTTGCATTAAGTACTGTGACTGACGTACCTTTGCTGTATTTACCTGCAGGATGAGGAGCTTTTGTCTGGGAAAGCCAAAAAGATGAAGTCTCGAGGGTCGATCGAGGTTGTAGTGGAGCTATGGCAGCAGTTGTCGGCATCTCTATGGGGGGCAGGCCGAGCCCTAAGAGGCTGGTTTATGGTTCCGGCTTGGGCGCGTTCGTGGAGAACTTGGCCGGGATTTCTGATACGAGGAAGAACAAGAGCATCTTCCTAGGTTTGTCCGAGTATTGGTGGGATATCACCCACACCTTCCATTTTAGCTAGGGCGAGGTGACGGTGACTCCCACCGATTTTGCTGCTATCACCGGGCTTTCCTTCAAAGGAGGGCCAGTGCGGTGGAGGGATAGGATATCTGATGAGGTGCTGGCTGAGTTGTTAAGCTTCGCGCCTCTTTCTCGCAGGGGCCTGGGCATGCTGTACAGCGATGTAGAGATGCGGATTATGGCCAGTATTGGGGCCTATTGCCATGGTACCGGCATGGTGACGGCGGATCAGCTGGCACGCTCTTTCCTGTGGTTTGCCCTTTCCGAGACACTGTTCTCGAATCACGCGACTACGGCTCCCTTTGCTCTGTTGGAGAGTTTGACTGATTTGGAGAAGGTTTGTGAGATAGCTTGGGGCGAGGCGGACCTGGCCGAGCTTTATTTCTCTTTGGACCGGTTTAGCCGAGGCGTGGCTAATTCTTTGGGTTGCTTTGACTTTGCTTTGGAGGTATGAGTTTGTTGCTGTTTTTGATTAGAAACCTGTCATTTCTCCATTTTCTTTTGCACTGAGCCTTTTCTGCTTTTGTCGCAGGTGTGGTTCTATGAGATCTTCCGGTGCTTCCCGTGGGACCGAGATGCTGAGGCCATAGCGGCCTATCCTGCTATGTTGGGCTGGGCCCGTCCGACGAGGAGGAGGAGGACGAGTAGGGGGAAGCTCACCATCGCCTACGGGGAGGTTCAGGAGTATCTGGGGAGAGATAGCCCGATGGAGTTTGCTCTGTACCCCTGGGCTCGGTATGGGGCTGACGAGTTTGAGGGCGGTCCCGTGGTGACGGCGCAGAGGAAGATGCTGCGGGGCCTGACCTGTGACATCATGTACTTGGGAGAGAGGGTCTTCTGGCAGCATGGCCCGGGTATGCTCCCCTTGGCTTCGAGGGACCTGCCTTTTGGGATGATGGATTCCCGGGATATGGATGTGCTGGAGTTTGAGAGATATATGGGCGGCGTGAGTGCCGATGAGTTTGTCTTGTTTGGAGAGGAGTATGGGTCCTTCGTGAGGAGGAAATTGAGGACGCCACAGGTGTTGGCGAGGGAAAGGGAGGCTATCCCGCCAGGTCCCCCAGAGGTTCCGGTGCCTGGGCCGAATTTCACATATATACGGGGCGACTCGTCGAGGGGTAGGGTGTCGATACCCGTGCCTGAGCTGGCTCCTGCTGCTTATCGGGTTGACCCGAATGTGCCGGTGAGTGTGCTTACTCTTTTCCGTCTTGGCATCTTTTCTGTATTTTTCTCTTTTGTATGCATGTATCTCTTTAGTTGAGCGTTTCTTTGGCTGTTTGTTTGTGCAGGTCTCTGGGAGAGCCTATGACACGCTGACCCGCCGTTATGTGGCGATGCGGTCCTTTATGAAGAAGATGGCGGGGAAGATGTCTTGCCTGTCTTCACGGCGTGTGCCGACGTACGAGCCGATGCCTTCGAGGCATTCTGTGGATGCTCCTCCGCCGAGGGTTGAGCCAGAGCCGTAGCAGGATGGACCATCTAGGGGGTGGCATAACATAGATGCCAGGACGTCTTCGAGAGTCCAGAGGCCGCCGGTCTTTCACCAGTTCTGGCCTTCACAGGAGGCACCGGGAGAGAGTGCGTCAGAGCCTGCCTACTTCGATCCTTTTGTCGGGTTTGACCCTTTCGAGTATCTTGAGTACCTACCCCAGGAGGGGGTTCAGTATTCTGATGATGAGGGTGTGACTGGCGAGTTTGTCGGGGTGCCCGACTTCTCGCTTGAGGATGTTGGTGATGATGATGATGCTGAAGAGTCGGATTAGGTCCAATTTACTTTCCCTCTTTTCATATCTTTTTTTTAGCAACAGACATTATATGTACCTGTGATGGCTGTCCCCGTGAGATCCGAGAGTGTCGGCCAGAGGGTTGTCCTGTACCAGTGGGTCGGTGATGAGCCAGTTTGCAAGAGGGTTTTCGGCGAAGGAGAGGTCTACTCCTCGGTCAATCTCCATCTGGGCGTCCATCTCTTAATCCTCTCTTAAGCATTCTTCGCAGTCGCATATGTCGGAGTTGTCATCTTGACCCATGAGCTCTTCGATTTCTAGCTCGTCGCGGCTTAGAGCGTGGATGTAGGGATCCACTTCGTAGCGGGACAGGATTGGAGACTCATCTGGAGAAGAGTATTCGGTCATGTCGGGACCTTCTTCTGGGTCGTAGCTTGCCAGCCAAGCGCTTGTCATTGTGCTGCTGCCGCGGATTACCTCGAGCATTCCCTTGGCGTTGATGAATTTCACGCATTGGTGAAGAGTAGATGACACTGCCTTCATCTGATGTATCCAAGGTCGTCCCAGCAGGGCAGAGAAGGTTGGTTTGATTTCCATGACTTGGAACTCTACCGACTCCAGTTGTGCATCGAATTGGATCCTCGGGTTGATGACTCCTACGATTGGTCGTGGAGTGGAGTCGTAGGCTCAAATTATCCGGGGCGAAGGCCTTATCAGGGAGCGGTCGATACGGAGTCGTTTTAATGTGCTCAGGGCGATGATGTTGACTGCGGAGCCGTTATCAATCAAGACGTTCAGTAGGAAGAACATCTCTATCTTTATGAGGATGAGGAGGGCCTCATTGTGTCTGTTTTCACATATCGGCAAGTCATCGTCTGTGAAGGCTAGACCACTTCCCGTGCTTCCATTTGACTCAGTCTCCTCGGGGGAGCGTTCGATCCATCCATTGGTGTGCCTTGGTCGGGCAAAGATCATAGGGAGACAAGCTTGCCTCTTGGCTGTTCTTGTCTGGATTCCCGGTCACGGACCGTTTGACTGGTTTCACATTCCCAGTCATAGCGGGATAGCATGCTGACGGTTTCAGAAATTGCAGGGGGCCTGTTCTCGCTTGGAATTTCGTCGAAGGTTATCGAGTTCACCCTGTCGTTTCGGGGGAATGGATTTCCAATGGTATTGGGGCCACGGGGGCGTTCCAACTTTCCTTCTTCGATTAGCCCCTAGACCACCTGCTTTAGCACGAAGCAATTGTCGGTGGTGTGGCCGGGGTAGTTGTGGAAGGCGCAGTGCTTGCTCATATCCATGTTGGGCTTGGGAGTCTTTGGTTGGAAATTCTCGAGGGGTTTGAGTAGATTTCGCTTTACCAATGCTTCAAATACTTGGCCCAGAGGCATTTCAAGATTGTCGAAATGCTGGAATTGTGGGAAGCAAGGGGGATTGTTGTTCCTCGGGGCTACTTGATCGCGGTTTACTTGAGCTCCATTCTGGATGTAGTGTACCGTTCCAGCCGCTTCTTTTCCTTTGTTCGGGACAGTGCCGAAGGCGATGTGTTTGTCCGATAGCGATAAGACGAAGCGAGGGTTCTTTGTTGTCTTCAAGGCTCGCAGTCTTCTCAAACTTAGTTCGGCGTTGACCATAGCACCGGAGATCCGGATAAAAGTGATGGGCCGATCAAGGTCCTCAGAGGTGGTTTGAGACAGGAATGGAAGATGTCCATTTGCTTTTCTTTGGAAAGCGGATCCATTATCTCGCTAAGCTTCCAATTCCATCTTTTGTAGAACTCGCCTACTGGTTCGTCATCTTTTTGTTCAGTGGCTTGCAGACCGTGGCGGTTTATCTCCCACTCAAGGTTGGCGCAGTACTTTTCCAGGAAGATCTCGCTGATTTGGTCCCATGTGGAGCGGTTTTCTGCCTTTACATTGAGGAACCACCTTAGCGCTGTGGATTTGAGAGAATGCTGAAAGTGATCCGCCATCTGTTGAGGGGTTGCCCCTTTGGCTCTCATTCCCAAGACATAGGTGTCAATATGGGTTTTTGGGCATTCTGTTCCGTCAAACTTTTCCATTTCCGGCATCCTGAATTTAGGAGGAAGCGGGACCACCTTGTTTAGATCAGTGGGCAGGAGGGAGTCCTTCCGAGAACTGGCTAGCTTGCCTTGCATGTCCTTCATTTGCTCGATCAGCCAAGCCATGTGGGGATCGGCAGGTTGAGGCGGGTTGCCATTTTCGGGGATGGAAACCAAAGATGGAGGTGGATTGGCTGACGGGATCGCCATTCGGGAGTCTTGGGGAGGTAGTTGAGTGTATACCAACCCATACCCTGGAGTGTTGAAGTTAAGGGCGTGATTTCCAGGTCCGCTAAGGGTTGTGTTTGGGAATTGGGGAAATGTTTCATTAGCCCCAAGTGGCAGACTAGCGGGCGGCAGGCTTGAGATGTCGGGATATCCGCTTGGGATGCCTGCCCCCGGTAAGCATGGGGATTTTTGGTTATGGCTGCGATGCTCGTATAGAGGCAGAGGATTGAATCCTGGGGGATACCGAGATGCATTGGGATCTGGCAGAGCAGGCACGTATGTGTGCTGTTGATACTGAGCTTGGTGTGTAGAGCCGGGAAACTGACTGTGCTAAGGCGGGCATATCGGAGCTGCTTGGATCGACGCCCGAGTGGAGCTTTGAGCGAGAGCCGCTTGCGTTCTTCGGGATCCCGTAGCTTGGCGGAGGTGGGACTCCGCGATAGCTTTGAGAAACCGGGGGAGCCGGTATTTCTTCGTCTTCTATGAGAACGAAGGTTCCATCGGGTTGGGGAACTGCAACGGTTCCTCGAAGACGCAGGGTGTCTACAATCCAGGCTTGCTGTTCTTCTTGGCGCTTCTTGATAGTTTTGAAGGCTCGCAGCACCTCCTCCATTGTCTGAAGGTTCCTTAGTGGCGGGGTTCCGTTTCCCTCACTGTTATCTGTTGATCCCGTCATGGGGGAGTAGCGAACGGTGCGGACCGTTGAACTGGAAGGGATGTTGGACCTTGTGACCTCGATACAGAAAAGGCGGCTCCTGGGTATTCTCAACCACTCTCGATTCGCTGGAGGGGGGTGATGGGCAAAGTTTAGACACGGGAAGGCCGTTCGGGGTAAAAGGGGGAAAGCTCACGTGACATGCGGTTTCCGCTTCTTCTTTTTTTTTTTTTTAATTTACTTTAAATGTGTTTTCTCAGAGTCCTAGGTAGGTTGAAAAAGATTGCTCTTCTTTTTCGCAACTATGCTAGATCCTGGGTCAGTGGAGACCGTCTGTGCGGCTATAAGCCCCTCGTTTTGCACCTGTATTTCGACATCCCAGGGTGGACAGCCCCGGGCGAGGGTCCTATAGGGCAAGCGGTTTCCACCGGCCTAAAAGAAAAATCGAACCTAAGGACCGAGCCTGTCATGTTCGTTTTAATGCATTAGCCATGTGAATAGTGAGTCGAGCCGGCCATTGAGTCAAGATCGGGTTAAGAGTTCGGCATGACCTCTCTTTACCTTGCTTACGCAAGGGATCTGTGACGTTAGGCGGTGGCTGGGTCATATCGTCATGGCTGACGTATTAAAGGCTTGATGACATGGTGTCATGTGGGCATGGATGTATATCCGGGACGGAACATCGTCTGGGTGTAGCTTCGGAAAATCAAGATCAGGTCAAGATTTTAGCATGACCTTTCATCGCTTTACTTGCGCAAGGGATCTTGAGTTCCGAGCTTCAACTCAGAAAATGGCCGGCATGGGATATGTATCCAGGCTTGTATGACATGGACTGGGTAAAAACCAACCGGGTCGGGACAGAGTGTGACTCAAGACTCAAACGTGCAGGGTTGACGCTTGGCTAGGATGGGATGTTTGGGATGATCCCGTGCGCGTCCGAGAGGCGAAGGAAGGCCAAACGAACTGCAACTAAGACCACCCCGGGTTAAGGGTTGTAGTGTGCAGTGTATCCGAGGCAGCAGTGCGCGTAGCGTGCGGTGTAATCGAGGCAGCAGTGCGAGTAGCGTGCGGTGTAACCGAGGCAGCAGTGCGAGTAGTGTGCGGTCTCTAAAATTCTTTTTCTGAGTAAAACAGAAGTTTTTGAAGAATTTTAAATATATGTACACAGATGTATATTGATGCATTTTTTTTGTATTTTTATTTTTTTTTGTAAAATAAAAACGTAAAGCACATGTACGCAAACACAACAGTTAAAGAGAAGGGGTAGAATGAAAGTTTGACCCTCATCATTGTTTTAAAAATCTTTTGTTTTGTTTAAAAGTTTTTAAAACAAAAGATCCCCAGCAGAGTCGCCAACTGAAATTATCCGGATACGGCTCGCGCGCGGGCCCCGGCATCTCCCATTTCGCGTCGCGTTCGGGAATGGTCTCCCGAATACGAGAGGCAGCACGTTCGCGCCCCGGCATCTGGCTCTTTCCCGTTTTGCGGTGTTGGAGAATGTCTCGCCATGTTTTTGCTTGTAGAGTCGCCACACCGTTTTTATTAAGCCCAAAACATTGAAAAAGGGCATCAGTTTAAAAATAAACTGTTTTTGTTGTGTGATGAGATTTTTGAGTTCGGAGGTCAGATGACTCCTCGAGAAGAGAATATTAGAATCTTAGAGCTCACCCTAGTCGCCTCGTAAAAACGAGTCTTTCGGTACCCCTTATATTCTTTAAGTGTTGTGTGTGTGTGTATGTGCTTTTAAAAATGCATGCTTTATCGGATGTCTACATCGTACACTGCTTTATTGAAATGTATTGAAATAGTAATGGAAGGAAGCCTTACCAATGTTGGTTCGCGTCTGTCTTCCGTGGGGGAATAGTGTTTGAGAATGGAATAGTGTTCCGGGACGGACCGGAATTGCTTCGGGATGAGCCGGTTGTCTGCGGACAGAGTTTCGGCGTGCGTTGGGATCACAGGGATCACTCGGGCAGAGGTTCGGCGTGCGTTGGGATAGCCGGTTGGATTCGGGCAGAGGTTCGGCGTGCGTTGGGATCGTCGGTTTGACTCGGAAAGAGCCGGGACGCCTTGGGACAGACCAGGCAAGGCCTCGGAGTACCACGATGGGCCTCAGAGTACCTCGAGAGTGCCTCGGGGCAGCGCGGGACCGTCGCAGGAGCGCTCAGAGAGGCTTTGGAGCACCGCGAGGGGGCTCGAAAGGCCTCGAAAGGATCCGAAAAGGGCCGGGAGTGCCTCGAGAGGACTTAGAGGGGTGCCAGAAGGCTGGGGGGAGAGGAGAGAAGAGGGAGGGGGAACCCTCTATTTATAGTGCCAGATTTTGTGCAAGAAGGTCCGTACGGACCTTCTAGGTAATCTAGGATTTTGTTTTTCCTTGATTTGAGGGAATAAGTGGACTTTAAGAGGATTCTGAAATTATGATGTCTGATGACAAGAAGGTCCGTACGGACCAATCTGTTATGCAATAAGGTCCGTACGGACCTATCATGTATTTCTGTAATGATGCATTTCGGGATTTGAGGGAATAACTTGGACTTTAAGGGAATTCAGTAATCATTGAAGCAAAGAGGTCCGTACGGACCATATATGCTTTTCCAATTTCTGAAAAATTTCTAAAAAGTCCTTTTGTCCCTTTTTGGCCCAGAAAGGTCCCTCCCTTGGTTTGGTTGGGGGTTTTTGAGTGTTTTTGAGTGTCACGGGTCTTCGAGACTGCGTTTGTGAGTTTGCGGTGTTTCCCCTGTGCTCGGAAGAGGGTGATCCAGATTGGGATACTTACAACTGTACTGTTTCTTCATTGTTGTAGAATTTCGATGAGCAACCATGTGTGAACACATGTAGGCCTGTTGCGAATCTTCATTCTTAATTTTCCCTTGAATCGTGCCTCTAGGAAGTAAACGACTACAAATCTGTCGACTGTCGTAATGGCTTTATGTCCCAAGTCTCTTTCTTGTCTCAATCCCCAAGTTGCTTGAATGTGGTAGATGACTTTGTGAACAGGCTTGTGAGTCTGCTCTCTTGATTTGAAGATGATCGAAGAAGGCTCTCCTTGTTGATTTGATTCGAAGAGGATCGAATGATGCTCGATGAAGAAGGTTGAAGAATACTCTCCCTTTGTCCTTGATTTTCTTTCTTAGTGACGCACCCTGATTTTTGCCTAGACCGCCCTTTCGGGTTTTCAATCTAGCGAGCATCTCTTTTGCATCTTTTTTTTTTGAAAGTAGTATGTAACTCGAAGAGAACTCAGTGGGAAGAATCTCATTGAGTAGGGAAATGAGATACTTAGATTAAGAAGAGACGGACTCTAGTTTTGGTAGGTGATCCAAGCATCGATTCTTTGGGGAAGTGTATTCTCTAATGATGAAAGTGAGAAGTAAAGAAGAAAGCCCCTAATGCAGATTTGATTATTTTGAAGAGTTAAAGTAGAGATTGACTATGGGAGGAAAGGATAGGAAGCTCCAGTTTTGATGTTTGGATTTCAAGAGTGTGTATGAGAGTGGCTAACATGAAGCCTTTAGACTCAACAAGAAATGCTACTCGGCTCGAAGATCTAGAAAAGTTGTTCTACCTTTTAATGAACCGTGCATCATCTAGAAATTTCTAAATAAGTTTGAGAAGAAAGCCAATCATTAGTATGACTTAAGGGAAACATTTTTCTTGATACTGAAAGTCTTCTTCACTTATTGTAAGAGAATGTTGAGTAATCTTCATGTATTTTGTTGGTATCACTTGACTCCTCTTCTTTGTGGGAGAGTCCTTCATGCATTTGAAGTTTCAACTTTGTTGTGGGGGTGATGAAAGCTTGAGAGTTGTTTTTTTTTGTACTCTCAAAGCTTTGAATTGAGTAGCCCCACTCTTCTTGGAATGAAGGTTGACAGCAGCACATTTGGCTTTCTTCGTTTGTTGACCTTTGACTTTCAGTAGGGGTAATGTTTAGCCCTTAAGCCTTCTAATGATAAATTTCTTCTTAAACTTGTTTAGAAGTTTCTATTTATTTTGCGATGATTTAGGGAATGGAGGGTCAATTATTTTGCATGAATTAAATGATACTCATGAGGTAGAACAACCTTAGGGAAAGTGTTTAGGAAAAGAAAATGACTTTGATTATTGGAGAAATTAAAATAGACTCGATAGTTTAGATGACACAAACTAGAGGAGTACTAGAAAGACAGGACGACTCTTCGAGTTCATACTTAAAAACCTAATCTACTTCTATCAAAGGAGAGAGGGAGAGGATAGTTATAGCCCCAAAGTGGTAGGTGTAGATTTCTCTTAAGGATACGTAGGTAGCCTATCATTAGGTTCAGCCATCAGACCGAAAATGGTCATTCCTATCCCCAGCAGAGCGGATATACAACTTCAGCCATCAGACCGAAAATGGTCATCTCTTATCCCCAGTAGAGTTTCTCTCAGCAATCGACTGCAGAACTCGCTCACCAGGTTGACGCCTCAAAATAGTCACCCCAGGGTCGACATCGAAAGACCCGAACTACGGCCGGATTGATTCCCATTCGGGATACGTAGGTAGCCTATCGCCAGGTCCAGCCACTCGATCACTTGATCATCCTGTCAAATATGGAGCCTTACTCTTATCGACGACCCCGCTTCCTTCGAAAGCGCCGTCACCGAGGGGCTACTGTAAGTGCTCCAATTTGAGTTGTTAGTATTTTCTTTAGAAAATTAACGAAAACCCTAACATTTCTAACATTTCTAACAATTCCTAACATTTCTAACAAAGTGAGGGTAGATTAGGGATTGTCATTTAAAGATAAACCAAGAAAAGAATCCCAAAAAGCAAAAGAAAGGTCAAAAACCCGAAATAGAAGTGGCTGGAACAAAAACTGGTTGCTTAATTTGAAAAATATTCTTCCTGTCCAAAGCCTGGAGCAGCATTTAATGAACTAGGCACGCTTACACATATAACCGCGCGGACATGTTTGAATTTCCAGAATGCCTATAAATTGAACCCTTCAGTCACAGAAACAGGGAGAAAAACAACACATTTTATAACTGCACCTTGGCAAAAAATAGGGAGAAAACAGTGGGAATTCACTTGAATTGCCACCATTTTCTCTTGAATCTTTCCCAAATTCCACTCACTCAAAACACTCTCAAATCACTCTCATACATACACAAGCCCAAGCTTAAATCACCCCTTAGGAGGAGGATTAGAGAGAAAACATAGAGGACTTAATTGTTATCTACTTGTTTTCTCTTTGACCAACTCTAATCACAAACCCTAAACACATTCAAACCCTAAACACATTCAAGCCTTGAATCCATCCAAACACAAAACACAAAGAAGATAGGTATAACCTCCTTCTCCTCACCCTAAAGTTCTCTCATCCATGCATGCATTTTCAAACTCTAAAATGTAGTTTGTTCATCTTCTTGCCCTAGATCCAAGAGGATCACCATGGAAGTTCATCTCCATGGATGATCCTCTACAAGGATCAACATTACTTTCAAAGTGTTTTTACTTACTTGCAAACATGTTTTCAAAACCCTAAAAAAAATATTTTTATACATCAAATCTTCATTTTCAAGGATAAAATTTCCCTTCCCAAGCAAATGAAATGCTTAAGTCCTAATGTACCCTAAGGATGGCTTGATATAGCAGATCACCACTAAAATGTCTAGTGACTACTAATCAAAGCCTAAGGAGATGGGGACAAGCATGGATGCCAAACCCCCTTTTAAATCATGTTTTTCTTCAAGAGGAAGTTGCTGTCCAGTAGCCTTTCTCTAAGACCTCTGTCAATGGTCTAATTTTTTGGACATACAGAAACTTGGAATTTGGTGTTGACTACAAAATACTTTTTGTAGACAACATCCATATATTTCCAGACATATTTTTACTTTATTTTTTTCGTGAGTAAAACTCCCTTTTTCAAATTTTCTTTTAAAGGTCAGTTCCTCAGTCTCTGGAAATCCAGATTTCATATCTGAGATTTCCAGAAGATTTTGGTCCACCAAATCACCTCCAAAGGTGAAAGTTCTTTTACAGAAACCTTATTTAAGGTGTTTTGAACAACTTTAATTCTCGGACTTTCCCCATATTCTGATATTTTTAAGCCCTTAAACCCATTTTAAAATCAAATGTCCACTGCCTTTTTCATTCTGGCAGAAATGTTTTTCAACTTCAAAAAATCTTTTGAGTATCAAAACTCAACCCAAAAATTATACCAAAAATCATGGGACTTGTTTAAAGTCTAATAAAGAGTTCCCAATTTTTACTTTTCAGTTTGAACTTATTTTGGCCAAAACACACACACACACACACACACACACACACAAAAATGGTTTTTAACGCTTGGAAGACTCGTTTTACGAGGCATTCCGGGTGAACACTAACGTTCTTTCCGGCATGTAACATGACCTCCGAACCCAAATCTCTAATCTCGAGCATTTTTCAAAGTTTTGGCCCTTAAAACAAAAATGGCGTGGCGACTCCGTGTTTTTTCGATTGATTTTCAAAAGAAAAGAAAAATACCAAATCTTTCGGGAAAAATGGAACAACATCGTTACAATATGGTATATGGACATGTAGGAACATTTGTATGGATTTATATTTGAGATGGGTGAACTATATGAGTGAACTTGTGTTTGACAAGTTGGGACCAAATCAGGTTTATGCAGAATCTGTTGCTAGTCAGCGAGATTGTCTCGTGCGAGAGTACTGTTGAAATTACCCGGATCCGGCTCGCGCGCGGGCCCCGACATCTCGCATTTCGCGTCGCGTTCGGGAATGGTCGCCCAGATCCGAGAGGCAGCGCGTTCGCGCCCCGGCATCTGTCTCTTTCCCGTTTTGCGGTGTTGGAGAATGTCTCGTCGTGTTTTTGCTTGTAGAGTCGCCACGCCGTTTTTATTAAACCCAAAACATTGAAAAAGGGCATCAGTTTAAAAATAAACTGTTTTTGTTGTGTGATGAGATTTTTGAGTTCGGAGGTCAGATGACTCCTCGAGAAGAGAATATTAGAATCTTAGAGCTCACCCGAGTCGCCTCGTAAAAACGAGTCTTTCGGTTCCCCTTATATTCTTTAACTGTTGTGTGTGTGTGTGTATGTGCTTTTAAAAATGCATGCTTTATCTGATGTCTACATTGTACACTGCTTTATTGAAATGTATTGAAATAGTAATGGAAGTAAGCCTTACCAATGTTGGTTCGTGTCTGTCTTCCGCGGGGGAATAGTGTTTGATGATGGAATAGTGTTCCGGGACGGACCGGGATTGCTTCGGGATGAGCCGGTTGTCCGGCACGCAGTTTCTCGCGTGCGTTGGGATCGCAGGGATCACTCGGGCAGAGGTTCGGCGTGCGTTGGGATCGCAGGGATCACTCGGGCAGAGGTTCGGCGTGCGTTGGGATCGCCGATTGGATTCGGGCAGAGGTTCGGCGTGCGTTGGGATCGTCGGTTTGACTCGGAAAGAGCCGGGACGCCTTGGGAAAGACCAGGCAAGGCCTCGAAGTACCACGAGGGGCCTCAGAGTACCTCGAGAGTTCCTCGGGGCAGGGCGGGAGCATCGCGGGAGTGCTCAGAGAGGCTTCAGAGCACCGCGAGGGGGCTCGGAAGGCCTCGAAAGGATCCGAAAGGGGCCGGGAGTGCCTCGAGATGACTTAGAGGGGTGCCAGAAGGCTGGGGGGAGAGGAGAGAAGAGGGAGGTGTGTGAAATGAGGGAGGGGGAGCCCTCTATTTATAGTGCCAGATTTTGTGCAAGAAGGTCCGTACGGACCTTCTAGGTAATCTAAGATTTTGGTTTTCCTCGATTTGAGGGAATAAGTAAACTTTAAGAGGATTCTGAAATTATGATGTCTAGTGACAAGAAGGTCCGTACGGACCAATCTGTCATGCCATAAGGTCCGTACGGACCTATCATGTATTTCAGTAATGATGCATTTCGGGATTTGAGGGAATAACTTGGACTTTAAGGGGATTCAGTAATCATTGAAGCAAAGAGGTCCGTACGGACCATATATGCTTTTTCAATTTTTGAAAAATTCCTAAAATGTCCTTTTGTCCCTTTTGGCCCAGAAAGGTCCCTCCCTTGGTTTGGTTGGGGGTTTTTGAGTGTCACGGGTCTTCGAGACTGCGTTTGTGAGTCTGCGGTGTTTCCCGTGTGTTCGAAAGAGGGTGATCCAGATTGGGGTACTTACAGAAGTCACTCAACGACGTCACTTACGGAGGAAGTGGGGTCGTCGATAAGATAAGTGCCCTGATCTGAATCGCGTGCTGGGAGAGGAAGTGACCGTGTAGGTCGATGCGTGAGGACATGGCGGTGTCCTGTTGTGTGACCGTATAGGTCAGTTGGCTGGACCCTCTGATAGGATTCCTACGTATCCCAAGCGGGAATCAAGCCTGATCGTAGTTCGTGTGTGGGGTGTGTGTTGTTGTGTACGGGGACGTGAGATGTCCTCTGACTGAAACTCTGTGTGTGAATGTGGTGGCATCCTGTGGGTGACTGCATAGGTCGATGGTAAGGACGTGGAGGCGTCCTGGGTGACCGCATAGGTCGGTGGTAAGGACGTGGAGGCGTCCTGGGTGACCGCATAGGTCGATGGTAAGGACGTGGAGGCGTCCTGGGTGACCGCATAGGTCGATGGTAAGGACATGGAGGCGTCCTGGGTGACCGCATAGGTCGATGGTAAGGACGTGGAGGCATCCTGGGTGACCGTATAGGTCGGTGGTAAGGACGTGGAGGCGTCCCGGGGTGACCGCATAGGTCGGTGGTAAGGACGTGGAGGCGTCCTGGGTGACCGTATAGGTCGATGGTAAGGACGTGGAGGCATCCTGGGTGACCGCATAGGTCGATGGTAAGGACGTGGAGGCGTCCTGGGTGATCGTATAGGTCGATGGTAAGGACGTGGAGGCGTCCTGGGTGACCGTATAGGTCGATGGTAAGGACGTGGAGGCGTCCTGGGTGACCGCATAGGTCGATGGTAAGGACGTGGAGGCGTCCTGGGTGACCGTATAGGTCGGTGGTAAGGACGTGGAGGCGTCCTGGGTGACCGCATAGGTCGGTGGTAAGGACGTGGAGGCATCCTGGGTGACCGCATAGGTCGGTGGTAAGGACGTGGAGGCATCCTGGGTGACCGCATAGGTCGATGTAAGGACGCGGAGGCGTCTCCGGGTGACCGTGATAGGTCGGTGGTAAGGACGTGAGGCGTCCCGTGGACCGTATAGGTCGGTGGTAAGGACGTGGAGGTGTCCTGGGTGACCGTATAGGTCGATGGTAAGGACGTGGAGGCATCCTGGGTGACCGTCCTGGGTGACCGTATAGGTCGATGGTAAGGACGTGGAGGCATCCTGGGTTACCGTATAGGTCGATGGTAAGGACGTGGAGGCATCCTGGGTGTGCAATCTTACTAGAAGATGGGTAATCTTACGAGAAGATGGTTTGTGGTGTAGGAGGACGTGTCCCGTCCTAATATGATGCGAGGGCATGGTGGTGCCCTAAGGATGTGGTGACCGCCGAGGTCAATTGTAAGGATGTGGAGGCGTCCTGGGTGACCGCATAGGTCGATGGCTGGACCCTGTGACAGGATTCCTACGTATCCCTAGCGGGAATCAAGCCTGGTCGTAGTTCAGAGATCGTGAAATTGTGAATGTATGCGGGCGTGGTGGTGCCCTGAAGTGTTGTGTGACCGCCGAGGTCGACTGTGAGGACGTGGTGGCGTCCTGAGATGGAAATTTTACGATTTTCCGAATCGAGTGGTTTAAAGCCTTCCGGGCTGAAGGTAGTAATTTGGGAGGTTTATGTGGTCTTTCGAACTGAGTGGTTTAAAGCCTTCCGGGCTGGAGGTAGTGATTTGGGAGGTTTATGCGGTCTTCCGGACCGAGTGGTTTAAAGCCTTTCGGGCTGGAGGTAGTGATTTGGCTGATTTATGCAGTCTCCCGGACTGAGTGATTTAAAGCCTTCTGGGCTGGAGGTATGTCATGTATGAGGACTTGATTCGTCTTCTGTCTGCGGTCGTGTCATGTATGAGGAATTGATTCGTCTTCTGACTGCGGTTGTGGAGGCGTGGCTGCCTTGTGCTTCGATTGTGAGAGGCGTGGATGCCTCACGTTTTGTCCGCTGGGGAAAAGGTTGGACTTACGATGACTGTCGGTGTTCATCTGCTGGAGATATGTGGCCTTGTAGGGGCTTTTTCCGCTGAGAAGGTGACTTCGGGCTTACATTGATGGCTGGTGGTTGATTTACCGTTTGACGTTTGGGAGACGTTTTGTGCCTTGAGGTTTGTGCTTGGAGGTGCTGGCTCCTTTTGTGCTTGCTTTACCGTTTAGTGGGCGAGGTCCGGGCTTACGATGACGGCCGGTGTCTGCGTTGCCGTTTAGTGGGCGAAATCCGAACTTACGATGACGGTCGGGATTGGTTTTGTTGGGTTAAGGACCAAACTGCATTGAATTTGCTGAAATAGGCCTTTGGACAGCCAGGGGCAAATATTATAAGGGCAAAGAAGTAATTTGGCCACGGGTTGCAAGAGGGTCCGTACGGACCAACCTGGGATGCAAAGAGGTCTGTACGGACCAATGCTGATTTTTACAGTTCCCAGGTTTTGACCAGCTTCAGACCCGAGGCTTTTCCCATTTCTTCTTCTTCTTCCAGTTCGTGCACCAGCGAGAGAGAGGTAGAGAAAACTCCATTTTTGTGCAAAAAATCCTTAGGAAATCCTCCACATTTAGCTAGAGTTGCTTGTAATGGCGGAAGGATCAAGGAGAGGACGTCGTCAACGGAGCCAAGAGATGATCGAGCAAAGGGCGAAGCTTCAAAGGAATTGCACTTCCTTTGTGCCTTCGTCAAGAAATCCGGATGTGTTGTATCCGAATCCGGAGGTGCACACTAGGCGAGCTAGGAACGTCGGGGAGGTAAGAAATCAACTTCGTCTTGATTCCTTGCTTGAATTGTTGTATGCTAGAACTAGGTTTTAGTTTTTCGCATATTTGGGGCTTTTGTTGTTTGCCATGCTTTTTGTGAAATTTGTGATGAATTGTTGAAATTGAGCATGTAAGAATTGTGGGTATGTGAATTTTGTGTAAAAATGTGGAGATTATCTCTTATTTGTAAAAATAAAGTGCCTCTCTTTGAAATGCATGCTTTGGTGTTTTGTACCTTATGCTATTTCTGTATGTACATTGTGAGAAAAATTGCCACGTAGGGACAAATTTTGTGAAAAATGTGACATGTGCCGTGTTTTGTGACGGGTTTTTGTCTGAAAGTATGTGCCGTGTAGGGACGGACTTTTCTGAAAGTGTGTAATGTAGTGTGTGCCGTGTTTTTGGTGACTGATGGATGTGTATTTACCCATCCAAATGATGCAATTTTAGGCTTTCTTTGTGTTTGATTCCCGAGTTTTATGTATATTTGATGTGGTTTGTGAGTATTTTATGAGTACAGGGTATAGAGCTGATTAAAGATGTATTTTATGGCTAAAAAGTGCAAAAGGAATAAAGTGGAGCGGAGCAGAGAAGGACAATAGTGAAATAAACGAGCTCCAAGGACTAAATAGGAAATATTGGAAAATTCAAGGACTAAACTGGAAATATGCAAATTTGGGAGGAAATTTAATTATAAAAATTCGTTGGTTAAAATGAAAAATAAAATATCAAAGAGCGAAGCGCAAAAGAAGTCATTATAGTGGTCAAAGTGCGACGGCAAAATAGCGGAACGAAACGAATACTAATTGATACAAAATTAGGCCAGAGTGGCCGACCACTTTGTGGTACATGGTCGAGAGAAGGTTGGGCAGGAAGGCCATTTGGGCCAAGGATTGGGCCAAGCTGTGGCCAAGTTCTCTGTCAACTTGGGCGGACGCGTTCAACAGCAAGGGCGGCCGCGCCACAACAAAGGAATCTCGGCCAAACTTTCTGCTCACTAGGGCGGGCGCTCTACCATTATGGGCGGCCGCACTCTACCCGGTTCCAGCACAGTGTTGACGTATTAATGAAGGGCATTAATGTTATTTCTCAGCTTTAATTTATGGAGTTTGCCCTAGTTTTATATAAATATAGCAGCCACGGTAGTTTTTGGGGAGATATCATATATCATATCATAGATTAGAGTTTGATTATTTTTCTTTAACAATTCTTTGGAGAAGAACAATTCATCAATTCCAGGTTTTTATTATTTGTAAATTATGAGTAGCTAATTTCTTAGATTTGTAGATTGTTTTGATCTTCACCGGATTTCTATGCAATAAAGTTTTAATTCTTTCTATTTAATTCCTTCTAGTTCAATAATAGATCTTAAATTCTTGTTCTTAGATTTGAGATGTATGTTAATATACGAACTCGTCTTTGAATATTTGGGTATCGAATTCGCCATTAATTTGGGATTTTGATCCATAGACTACTATTGATTGAATAACTTTAATCGGCGCCGTAATAGAATCGGATCAATGTTAGGTTTTGTTATTCTTTCGTGCTTAATGTATTCTTGGCATATTGTGGTACCATAATAGAAGTCACAATATTAAAAAGAGTATTTAGGATTGTAATCCGGCCACCTAACCGTGTCGATCCTAGCCAAAGTGAATGAACCCTAGAAGTTGAGTTGATGTTTTATAAGTAAAATTCTGCATAGAATGATGGTAAAGTGAAATCCAATCTACGAATCTCTGCTCATAATCTGTTTTCTCGTCTAGTTAGTTTTAGTTATTTAATTTATGCTCTTAGTTTTAAATCAAATCTATAAACTGTGGTTACTAAATTTACTGCTTTTACTTTACTTGTTTACCAACGAGTCTCTGTGGATTCGACCCCTGCATTTGCATACTGCTACACCGGTAGTGAGTACACTTGCTCGGTTTTTATTACAAGAGGGAGTTTTCCTCCATCAAGTTTTTGGCACCGCTGCCGGGGACTTGTTGCAAGTAAATAAGTAGGTTTTGTAGTGAATGCAAGGTCGTCGTTCTTTGAAGCCTACATTGGTGCCATTGAACGACAACATAAACAGACTTAATAAAACTAAAGACACTAAGCTTCTTGAGGAAGCATTTGAGGGCGATCCCCGCTTTAATCCCCTTTTCTCGGATTCGGACATCGAATCAGAACCCTCCGCCACCGAGGTAGAGAAAGAGAAATCCGAGATGGCAGAACCACCGGCACAAACTATGTATGATTTCTTGAGACCTCGGGTAGACACATCTACCTCTTGCATAGTGCTGTCTGATGCAGCCAAAAATCTAGAGGTCAAAGGACAATACTTTGCCATGTTGCCAAGCTTTCACAGATTGCCTGGTGAGGATGCACTTACGTTCCTTAAAGAGTATATTATTGTTGTTGCTCAATTTTTGTTAAGACAGGGAGTGACTGAGGAGCAAATTAGACTGAAGTGTTTTCCTTACACTCTTAAGGGAGTGGCTAAAACATGGTTGATGATGCTTGCACCGAGCAGCATCAGTACTTGGGGAGAGTTACTAGATGTGTTCCTTAAAAGATATTACCCACATCATCTTTTGGCTGGTTTTAGACAGAAATTGATGACTTTTTCCCAAGATGTGGGGGAGCCCTTTCATGAGGCATGAGAAAGATTTAATACAATGTTAATGCAATGTCCCCAACACAATTTTACACTACCCTCAATAAACCAAGCCTTCTATGATGGCTTGAATGACAATGGTCAATCAATGGTTGACAATGTTGCTGGAGGCTCGATAGGATCCAAGACCCCGGACGAGACTAAAGCTTTATTTGAGATGTTGAGTGCTAACTCTCAACAAAAGAGTTCGAGGGGTAAAACAAGGGGGGTACTTGAATTGAATGCTAGTGATAATATTTCAAAGCAGATTGCACTTTTAAATAATAAATTGGATAAATTGACTGCTTGTGGTACTTCTGCTAGTGCTAATGTTATTACTGATTATTGTGCAAATTGTGGTTTATCATCTCATGTGACTAATATGTGTCCAAGTGCAGCAAATTTCTCTTATCGTCCTGAACAGGCACATGCTTTCAACGGATATGGACAAAGGCCACCACCCCAAGGCAACCAATATGGCAATTACAATTCTTGGGGTGGCCATCCGAATCAGCAAGTAAAACCCCTTCATGTGCCACCACCAGGACAACATGGTAGTGCACCTTGGGAGCCGGTCAAGAAGCTAAGGATGGAGATGCAGCAAAGTAATCGAAATACAGATGCTGCGTTTGAAAAGATGGGCACACAAGTAGAGCAACTTGTGAAGGTTGCCCAAGAGTTGATGAAAGAGAAAAATCCACCTGAGCAAGCAAAGTCAATCACGACAGTGTGGGATGAGAGTGAGGAAATTGAGGAGGTATTTCTTTCTTCCCTTGATAATTTTGAATGTGATAATATTGATAATGTTAGTGAGGAAGAGGATGAGATTGGGGAGGTTCAATATGTATTTTCTGCATTAAATTTAGAAACCCCTCCCCCCAAAGTTGTGAAAACCACACCCCAGAGAGGTGTGGAGTTTGAAAAAATTAAACATGTTCAAAAAGACCCCGGGTGTTTCACCATCCCAATTTCTTTAGGGGGTCAAAATTTTAAAGGTTTGTTGGATCTTGGGGCAAGTGTTAATGTGATGCCCTTTCATGTTTTTAGAAGTTTGGGGGTATGTGAGTTGAAACCACCCATGAGAGACTTGCAATTGGCGGATCTCTCAATCAAAAGACCTTAAGGGGTTATTGAAGGGGTGTTGGTTAAAATTGATAAAATCATTATCCCCATTGATTTTTATGTGATGTGCATGGAGGGATCAAGTGAGGAGCAACTGAAAACTCCCATTTTGCTTAGGAGGCCATTTATGTTTGACACTAAGGCCACCATTGATGTGTGTCAAGGGGTGGTGTCCTTGAGAGGCATGGGGGAAGAATGCAAGTTTGTTATGTCTAAAAATGATAAGAAAATCTCCCCCAAAGATGGTTTTGTAGGAGCCATAAATGATTTACCAATGGTCATATATGATGTGAATGGAGGTGAGAAAAGTGGGGATAATGCGGACGTTTGTCCCATGGCTAGTAATATTAAGGCCGATCAATACTCTAGGAGTAACGGGTCGTATCACTCCCCACACGACTCCCATAAAGAGTTGATTCCATCACATCTACCACAAGGGCCTTCAAAATCGAGAGTTAGTGAGGAGAGTTATAGTGATTTGTCGGATTCTATATTTTTAAATATTTTTGTGCATGATAACTCTCTTGATCTTGGTTGTGAGAATGGTGTTTTGCAGGTTGAAGAAAAGATTGAGTTTGGGGGTGGAAACCCCAATAAAAGGAAAAGAAAGAGGGGTAAGCACAAGCGGAAAGTTTCAAAAATAAATGTGGCTTTACCCCTACTTGTTAACAATGGAGAGTTGATTTGGAAAGAGAAGGGCGTTTGTGCCCGTGAAGAGAAGAAATGGTCCAAAGGCCGCAAAGCTAAGGCCAAGTAAGCTTGGGACCATAGTCGGGCTAACGACTTTAACCAAATGCGCTGCTTGGGAGGCAACCCAATGAGGTATGTTTTATTTTTATGTTAATTACTGTTTAGTAGTGTCTTGCCATCTGTCGAACCCAAGGCACGCTCTTGTTCTCTTTGCTATGAGGACATAGCAGGTTTTGAGTTTGGGGGTGGACAACTCTCCGAGTTTGTGGGTTTATAGGGGAGTGTATATAGTGTCACCCTCCAAAAAAATAGAAAAATTAAAAAATTTTGTTCTTTTCGTAGTTGGGATGTTGGCCAAAGTCTGTGATGATTAGAGTGTGCTTTAATTTGAAAATCACATGTGCTATTATTAGTGTGGTGATTGGAATTGCATTGAAACATTTAAATTATGATTGCACCACCTCTCACTTCCGTATCATATTCTTGGTCATTGTCATCAACTTAGGTACCTTTTATGGGATCACTTTGTGTATTCTCGGGGTCCCTAGAACATGTTTGCATGATTGTCAATAACACGTCAATAGGTTACTTGATATATATGGCTATTCTTTGAATCCCTTTTTGTGAGCTTTAAACTTTCTCGTCACTAAATAAAATTTTCCGCTAGAACCCCGTTTGAGCTTGAAAAAGAATGGAATCTCTCACAAAGTGGGAGGTTATCTTAGACCACCATTCGCCTTCATTTGTACCCTCATTATCCCACCCTTTTAACTTATACACTATTTTCGCACCTTTTCAAGAAAGTGAAACTAGGGAAAGAATGGGGATATTTTGGGAGATGTTTTGAAAAGCAAAGGATTGAGTGGAAATTGGTCACGAAAATAAAGAAGTGGGTCATGTTATGTAATGAAAAGAGGGGCTTGAGCAAAATATTAAATGCACATTCTTCGTGATATATCTGTGCAAAAAAAAGGAAAAAAAAAGAAGAGAAAAAGTGAAGCCTTGCCCCTATCAAAGTAGAAATTTTGTGTCAAGGTGACCAAAGAAAGTAATGGAATGTGTTCAACCCCATGTCGATGTATGAAAAAGTTTTAGTTTGTGGGTTGTCACATTGGGAAATAATAAGGGTGAGTGGAGAAATCATCATCAAAGTGAGGATGTATTGAAGACTTTCTAGTTTCATTTTCTTGTTTTCGTATGTCCTTACCTTCATTTGTAACCATGAACCTAGCCCTTGCGAATTGTCGCACTTAACTTTTGAGCCATATCATTCTTTTAATATCGAGTAACCGGGTTGACAATCGTGTAAATATGCATATGAGTGTCCTTTTTTGGTTTGTACTGTCTATGACATATTGATTAAGAACATCGCTTAGTGAATCCATAAACAATCTTAGGTTGTTGGCAGTGAGCTCCCATAATTCATTCATCATTCAGGCCGCGGTGAAAAATTGTGAGTTTTATGCTTCAATGTGATTGTAATCCCATTACTGTGGTGGCACTTGTTGATTATGTGTGTTGGTGAGAATCTGAGACTTGTATGGCCAATGATTCATCTGTGATAGAACAACCCCAAAAATAATTATTGTGTTTTAATGTTTTATTTAGAGTAGCTTTATTTTACTTCTTTTAGTTTTGTTTTACTCGGGACGAGCAAAAGGTTAGTTTGTGGGTGTTTGATGGATGTGTATTTACCCATCCAAATGATGCACTTTTAGGCTTTCTTTGTGTTTGATTCCCGAGTTTTATGTATATTTGATGTGGTTTGTGAGTATTTTAAGAGTACAGGGTATAGAGCTGATTAAAGATGTATTTTATGGCTAAAAAGTGCAAAAGGAATAAAGTGGAGCGGAGCAGAGAAGGACAATAGTGAAATAAACGAGCTCCAAGGACTAAATTGGAAATATTGGAAAATTCAAGGACTAAACTGGAAATATGGAAATTTGGGAGGAAATTTAATTATAAAAATTCGTTGGTTAAAATGAAAAATAAAATCTCAAAGAGCGAAGCGCAAAAGAAGTCATTATAGTGGTCAAAGTACGACGGCAAAATAGCGGGACGAAACGAATACTAATTGATACAAAATTAGGCCAGAGTGGCCGGCCACTTTGTGGTACATGGCCGAGAGAAGGTTGGGCAGGAAGGCCATTTGGGCCAAGGATTGGGCCAAGCTGTGGCCAAGTTCTCTGTCAGCAGGCGACGCGTTCAACAGAAGGGCGGCCGCGCCACAACAAAGGAATCTCGGCCAAACTTTCGCTCACTAGGGCGGGCGCTCTACCATTATGGGCGGCCGCACTCTACCCTGCACAAGACAAAGTGTTGACGTATTAATGAAGGGCATTAATGTTATTTCTCAGCTTTAATTTATGGAGTTTGCCCTAGTTTTATATAAATATAGCAGCCACGATAGTTTTTGGGGAGATATCATATATCATATCATAGATTAGAGTTTGATTATTTTTCTTTAACAATTCTTTGGAGAAGAACAATTCATCAATTTCAGGTTTTTATTATTTGTAAATTATGTGTAGCTAATTTCTTAGATTTGTAGATTGTTTTGATCTTCACCGGATTTCTATGCAATAATGTTTTAATTCTTTCTATTTAATTCCTTCTAGTTCAATAATAGATCTTAAATTCTTGTTCTTAGATTTGAGATGTATGTTAATATACGAACTCGTCTTTGAATATTTGGGTATCGAATTCGCCATTAATTTGGGATTTTGATCCATAGACTACTATTGATTGAATAACTTTAATCGGTGTCGTAATAGAATCGGATCAATGTTAGGTTTTGTTATTCTTTCGTGCTTAATGTATTCTTGGCATATTGTGGTACCGTAATAGAAGTCACAATATTAAAAAGAGTATTTAGGATTGTAATCCAGCCACCTAACTGTGTCGATCCTAGCCAAAGTGAATGAACCCTAGAAGTTGAGTTGATGTTTTATAAGTAAAATTCTGCATAGAATGATGGTAAAGTGAAATCCAATCTACGAATCTCTGCTCATAATCTGTTTTCTCGTCTAGTTAGTTTTAGTTATTTAATTTATGCTCTTAGTTTTAAATCAAATCTATAAACTGTGGTTACTAAATTTACTATTTTTACTTTACTTGTTTACCAACGAGTCTCTGTGGATTCGACCCCTGCATTTGCATACTGCTACACCGGTAGTGAGTACACTTGCTCGGTTTTTATTACAAGAGGGAGTTTTCCTCCATCAGTGACGAACTTTGTGGGGAGTTTATGTGTAATGTGTGCCGTGTTTTGTGACGGGTTACATGTGAAAATTATGTGCAATATGTGCCGTGTTTTGTGACGGGTCTTGTGAAAATGTGTCGTGTAGGGCTTAATCCCTCTGTTGAGAAAATTTGTACAGTGTGTGCCGTGTTTTGTGACGGACTGCATGGGAAAATTATGTGCAATGCATGCCGTGTTTTGTGACGGATTACATGTGAAAATTATGTGCAATGTTGGGACGGACCCCCTACTTTTCTTTTGGTGTTTTGCATTACGTACTGTGACTGACGTACCTTTCTTTGTGTTTACCTCGAGGATGAGGAGCTTTTGTGCAGGAAAGCCAAAAAGATGAAGTCTCGGGTCGATCGAGGCGTAGTGTGGTGAATGGCGGCGGTTGTCGGACATCTCTATGGGGGGCAGGCCGAGCCCTAAGAGGCTGGTTTATGGTTCCGGCTTGGGCGCGTTCGTGGAGAACTTGGCCGGGATTTCTGATACGAGGAAGAACAAGAGCATCTTCCTAGGTTTGTCCGAGTATTGGTGGGATACCACCCACACCTTCCATTTTAGCTAGGGCGAGGTGACGGTGACTCCCACCGATTTTGCTGCTATCACCGGGCTTTCCTTCAAAGGAGGGCCAGTGCGGTGGAGGGATATGATATCTGATGAGGTGCTGGCTGAGCTGTTGGGCTTCGCGCCTCTTTCTCGCAGGGGCCTGGGCATGCTGTACAGCGATGTGGAGATGCGGATTATGGCCAGTATTGGGGCCTATTGCCGTGGTACCGGCATGGTGACGGCGGATCAGCTGGCACGCTCTTTCCTGTGGTTTGCCCTTTCCGAGACTCTGTTCTTGAATCACGCGACTATGGCTCCCTTTGCTCTGTTGGAGAGTTTGACTGATTTGGAGAGGGTTTGTGAGATAGCTTGGGGCGAGGCGGGCCTGGCCGAGCTTTATTTCTCTTTGGACCGGTTTAGCCGAGGCGTGGCTAATTCTTTGGGCTGCTTTGACTTTGCTTTGGAGGTATGAGTTTATTGCTATTTTTGATTAGCAACCTGTCATTTCTCCATTTTCTTTTGCACTGAGCCTTTTCTGCTTTTGTCGCAGGTGTGATTCTATGAGATCTTCCGGTGCTTCCCGTGGGACCGAGATGCTGAGGCCATAGCGGCCTATCCTGCTATGTTGGGCTGGGCCCATCCGGCGAGGAGGAGGAGGACGAGTAGGGGGAAGCTCACCATCGCCTATGGGGAGGTTCAGGAGTATCTGGGTAGAGATAGCCCGATGGAGTTTGCTCTGTACCCCTGGGCTCGGTATGGGGCTGACGAGTTCGAGGGTGGTCCCGTGGTGACGGCGCAGAGGAAGATGCTGCGGGGCCTGACCTGTGACGTCATGTACTTGGGAGAGAGGGTCTTCTGGCAGCATGGCCCGGGTATGCTCCCCTTGGCTCCGAGGGACCCGCCTTTTGGGATGATGGATTCCCGGGATATGGATGTGCTGGAGTTTGAGAGATATATGGGCGGCGTGAGTGCCGATGAGTTTGTCTTGTTTGGAGAGGAGTATGGGTCCTTCGTGAGGAGGAAGTTGAGGACGCCACAGGTGTTGGCGAGGGAAAGGGAGGCTGTCCCGCCAGATCCCCCAGAGGTTCTGGTGCCTAGGCCGGATTTCACATATATACGGGGTGACTCGTCGAGGGGTAGGGTGTCGGTACCGTGCACCGAGCCGGCTCCTCGCCGCCATCTGTTGACCCGAATGTGCCGGTGAGTGTGCTTACTCTTTTCCGTCTTGGCATCTTTTCTGTATTTTTCTCTTTTGTATGCCTGTATCTCTTTAGTTGAGCGTTTCTTTGGCTGTTTGTTTGTGCAGGTCTCTGGGAGAGCCTATGACACGCTGTCCCGCCGTTATGTGGCAATGCGGTCCTTTATGAAGAAGATGGCGGGGAAGATGTCTTGCCGGTCTTCGCGGCGTGTGCCGACGTACGAGCCGATGCCTTCGAGGCATTCTGTGGATGCTCCTCCGCCGAGGGTTGAGCCAGAGCCGTAGCAGGATGGACCGTCTAGGGGGCGGCATAACATGGATGCCAGGACGTCTTCGGGAGTCCAGAGGCCGCCGGTCTTTCACCGGCTCCGCCTTCGCAGAGAGGCACCGGGAGAGAGAGTGCGTGAGCCTGCCACTTGCCGATCCTTTGTCGGGTTTGACCCTTCCGAGTATCTTGAGTACCTACCCCAGGAGGGGGTTCAGTATTCTGATGATGAGGGTGTGACTGGCGAGTTTGCCGGGGTGCCCGACTTCTCGCTTGAGGATGTTGGTGATGATGATGATGCTGAAGAGCCGGATTAGGGCTCATTTACTTTCCCTCTTTTCATATCTTTTTTTTAGCACAGACATTATATGTACCTGTGATGGTTGTCCCCGTGAGATCCGAGAGTGTCGGCCAGAGGGTTGTCATGTACCCGTGGGTCGGTGATGAGCCAGTTTGCAAGAGGGTTTTCGGCGAAGGAGGGGTCTACTCCTCGGTCAATCTCCATCTGGGCGTCCATCTCTTGATCCTCTCTTAAGCATTCTTCGCAGTCGCATATGTCGGAGTTGTCGTCTTGACCCATGAGCTCTTCGATTTCTAGCTCGTCGCGGCTTAGAGCGTGGATGTAGGGATCCACTTCGTAGCGGGACAGGATTGGAGACTCATCTGGAGAAGAGTATTCGGTCATGTCGGGACCTTCTTCTGGGTCGTAGCTTGTCGGCCAAGCGCTTGTCATTGTGCTGCTGCCGCGGATTACCTCGAGCATTCCCTTGGCGTTGATGAATTTCACGCATTGGTGAAGAGTAGATGACACTGCCTTCATCTGATGTATCCAAGGTCGTCCCAGCAGGGCAGAGAAGGTTGGTTTGATTTCCACGACTTGGAACTCTACCGACTCCAGTTGTGCATCGAATTGGATCCTCGGGTTGATGACTCCTACGATTGGTCGAGGAGTGGAGTCGTAGGCTCGAATTATCCGGGGCGAAGGCCTTATCAGGGAGCGGTCGATACGGAGTCGTTTTAATGTGCTCAGGGCGATGATGTTGACTGCGGAGCCGTTATCAATCAAGACGTTCAGTAGGAAGAACATCTCTATCTTTATGAGGATGAGGAGGGCCTCATTGTGTCTGTTTTCACATATCGGCAAGTCATCGTCTGTGAAGGCTAGACCGCTTCCCGTGCTGCCATTTGACTCAGTCTCCTCGGGGGAGCGTTCGATCCATCCATTGGTGTGCCTTGGTCGGGGCAAAGATCATAGGGAGACAGTTGCCCTTGGGCGTTCTTGTCTGGATTCCCGGTCACGGGACCGTTTGACTCTGGTTTCACATTCCCAGTCATAGCGGGATAGCATGCTGACGGTTTCAGAAATTGCAGGGGGCCTGTTCTCGCTTGGAATTTCGTCGAAGGTTATCGAGTTCACCCTGTCGTTTCGGGGGAATGGATTTCCAATGGTATTGGGGCCACGGGGGCGTTCCAACTTTCCTTCTTCGATTAGCCCCTAGACCACCTGCTTTAGCACGAAGCAATTATCGGTGGTGTGGCCGGGGTAGTTGTGGAAGGCGCAGTGCTTGCTCATATCCATGTTGGGCTTGGGAGTCTTTGGTTGGAAATTCTCGAGGGGTTTGAGTAGATTTCGCTTTACCAATGCTTCAAATACTTGGCCCAGAGGCATTTCAAGATTGTCGAAATGCTGGAATTGTGGGAAGCAAGGGGGATTGTTGTTCCTCGGGGCTACTTGATCGCGGTTTACTAGAGCTCCGTTCTGGATGTAGTGTCTTGTTCCCGGCCCGCTTCTTTTCCTTTGTTCGGGGCAGTGCTTAAGCCGACAGTTTGTCCGATAGCGGTAAGACGAAGCGAGGGGTTCTTTGTTGTCTTCTGAAGGCTCAGAGTCTTCTCAAACTTAGTTCTGGCGTTGACCATAGCACGGAGATCTGGATAAAAGTGATGGCTGATCAAGGTCCTCAGAGATGGTTTGAGACAGGAATGGAAGATGTCCATTTGCTCTTCTTTGGAAAGCGGATCCATTATCTTGCTAAGCTTCCAATTCCATCTTTTGTAGAACTCGCCTACTGGTTCGTCATCTTTTTGTTCAGTAGCTTGCAGACCGTGGCGGTTTGTCTCCCACTCAAGGTTGGCGCAGTACTTTTCCGGGAAGATCTCGCCGATTTGGTCCCATGTGGAGCGGTTTTCTCGCCTTTACATTGAGGAACCACCTTAGTCTTTGTGGATTTGAGAGAATCTTGAAAGTGATCCGCCATCTCTGAGGGTTGCCCCTTTGGCTCTCATTCCCAAGACATAGGTGTCAATATGGGTGTTTGGGCATTCTGTTTCGTCAAACTTTTCCATTTCCGGCATCCTGAATTTCGGAGGAAGCGGGACCACCTTGTTTGGATCAGTGGACAGGAGGGAGTCCTTCCGAGAACTGGCTAGCTTGCCTTGCATGTCCTTCATTTGCTCGATCAGCCAAGCCATGTGGGGATCGGCGGGTTGAAGCGGGTTGCCGCTTCGGGGATGGAAACCGAAGATGGAGGTGGATTGGCTGACGGGATCGCCATTCGGGAGTCTTGGGGAGGTAGTTGAGTGTATACCAACCCATACCCTGGAGTGTTGAAGTTAAGGGCGTGATTACCAGGTCCGCTAAGGGTTGTGTTTGGGAATTGGGGAAATGTTTCATTAGCCCCAAGTGGCAGACTAGCGGGCGGCAGGCTTGAGATGTCGGGATATCCGCTTGGGATGCCTGCCCCCGGTAAGCATGGGGATTTTTGGTTATGGCTGCGAGGCTCGTATAGAGGCGTGCAGGATTGAATCTGGGGATACCGAGATGCATTGGGATACCGGAAGCGAGCACGTATGTGTCTTTGATATCTTGAGCTTGGTATGCAGAGCCGATAAATTGACTGTGCTAAGGCGGGCATATCGGAGCTGCTTGACTGACGCCTGAGTGGAGCTTTGAGCGAGAGCTGCTTTGCGTTGCTGGGATCTCGTAGCTTGGCGGAGGTGGGACCTGCTGATAGCTTTGAGAACCGGGGGAGCCGGTATTTCTTCGTCTTCTATGAGAACGAAGGTTCCATCGGGTTGGGGAACTGCAACGGTTCCTCGAAGACGCAGGGTGTCTACAATCCAGGCTTGCTGTTCTTCTTGGCGCTTCTTGATAGTTTTGAAGGCTCGCAACACCTCCTCCATTGTCTGAAGGTTCCTTAGTGGCGGGGTTCCGTTTCCCTCACTGTTATCTGTTGATCCCGTCATGGGGGAGTAGCGGACGGTGCGGACCGTTGAACTGGAAGGGATGTCGGACCTTGTGACCTCGATACTGAAAAGGCGGCTCCTGGATATTCTCAACCACTCTCGATTCGCTGGAGGGGGGTGATGGGCAAAGTTTAGACACGGGAAGGCCGTTCGGGGTAAAAGGGGGAAAGCTCACGTGACATGCGGTTTCCGCTTCTTCTTTTTTTTTTTTTTAATTTACTTAAAACGTGTTTTCTCAGAGTCCTAGGTAGGTTGAAAAAGATTGCTCTTCATTTTCGCAACTATGCTAGATCCTGGGTCAGTGGAGACCGTCTGTGCGGCTATAAGCCCCTCGTTTTGCACCTGTATTTCGACATCCCAGGGTGGACAGCCCCGGGCGAGGGTCCTATAGGGCAAGCGGTTTCCACCGGCCTAAAAGAAAAATCGAACCTAAGGACCGAGCCTGTCATGTTCGTTTTAATGCGTTAGCCATGTGAATAGTGAGTCGAGCCGGCCATTGAGTCAAGATCGGGTCAAGAGTTCGGCACATGACCTTCTCTTTGCTTGCTTGCGCAAGGGATCTGTGGACGTTAGGCGGTGGTGGGTCATATCGTCATGGCTGACGTATTAAAGGCTTGATGACATGGTGTCATGTGGGCATGGATGTATATCTGGGACGGAACATCGTCTGGGTGTAGCTTCGGAAAATCAAGATCGGGTCAAGATTTTAGCATGACCTTTCATCGCTTTGCTTGCGCAAGGGATCTTGAGTTCCGAGCTTCAACTCAGAAAATGGCCGGCATGGGATATGTATCCAGGCTTGTATGACACGGACTGGGTAAAAACCAACCGGGTCGGGACAGAGTGTGACTCAAGACTCAAACGTGCAGGGTTGACGCTTGGCTAGGATGGGATGTTTGGGATGATCCCATGCGCGTCCGAGAGGCGAAGGAAGGCCAAACGAACTGCAACTAAGACCACCCCGGGTTAAGGGTTGTAGTGTGCAGTGTATCCGAGGCAGCAGTGCGCGTAGCGTGCGGTGTAACCGACGGCAAAGAAATGCGAAGTAGTGTGCGGTCTCTAAAATTATTTTTCTGAGTAAAACAGAAGTTTTTGAAGAATTTTAAATATATGTACACAGATGTATATTGATGCATTTTTTTTTGTATTTTTTTTTATAAAATAAAAACGTAAAGCACATGCACGCAAACACAACAGTTAAAGAGAAGGGGTAGAATGAAAGTTTGACCCTCATCATTGTTTTTAAAATCTTTTGTTTTGTTTAAAAGTTTTTAAAACAAAAGATCCCCAACAGAGTCGCCAACTGAAATTATCCGGATCCGGCTCGTGCACGGGCCCCGGCATCTCCCATTTCGCGTCGCGTTCGGGAATGGACTCCCGGATATGAGAGGCAGCACGTTCGCGCCCCGGCATCTGGCTCTTTCCCGTTTTGCGGTGTTGGAGAATGTCTCGCCATGTTTTTGCTTGTAGAGTCGCCACACCGTTTTTATTAAGCCCAAAACATTGAAAAAGGGCATCAGTTTAAAAATAAACTGTTTTTGTTGTGTGATGAGATTTTTGAGTTCGGAGGTCAGATGACTCCTCGGGAAGAGAATATTAGAATCTTAGAGCTCACCCTAGTCGCCTCGTAAAAACGAGTCTTTCGGTACCCCTTATATTCTTTAACTGTTGTGTGTGTGTATGTGCTTTTAAAAATGCATGCTTTATCGGATGTCTACATCGTACACTGCTTTATTGAAATGTATTGAAATAGTAATGGAAGGAAGCCTTACCAATGTTGGTTCGTGTCTGTCTTCCGCGGGGGAATAGTGTTTGAGGATGGAATAGTGTTCCGGGACGGACCGGAATTGCTTCGGGATGAGCCGGTTGTCTGCGGACAGAGTTTCGGCGTGCGTTGGGATCGCAGGGATCACTCGGGCAGAGGTTCGGCGTGCGTTGGGATAGCCGGTTAGATTCGGGCAGAGGTTCGGCGTGCGTTGGGATCGTCGGTTTGACTCGGAAAGAGCCGGGACGCCTTGGGAAAGACCAGGCAAGGCCTCGGAGTACCACGAGGGGCCTCAGAGTACCTCGAGAGTGCCTCGGGGCAGCGCGGGAGCGTCGCAGGAGCGCTCAGAGAGGCTTCGGAGCAACGCGAGGGGGCTCGGAAGGCCTCGGAAGGATCCGAAAGGGGCCGGGAGTGCCTCGAGAGGACTTAGAGGGGTGCCAGAAGGCTGGGGGGAGAGGAGAGAAGAGGGAGGTGTGTGAAATGAGGGAGGGGGAGCCCTCTATTTATAGTGCCAGATTTTGTGCAAGAAGGTCCGTACGGACCTTCTAGGTTATCTAGGATTTTGGTTTTCCTTGATTTGAGGGAATAAGTGGACTTTAAGAGGATTCTGAAATTATAATTTCTGGTGACAAGAAGGTCCGTACGGACCAATCTGTCATGCAATAAGGTCCGTACAGACCTATCATGTATTTCAGCAATGATGCATTCCGGGATTTGAGAGAATAACTTGGACTTTAAGGGGATTCAGTAATCATTGAAGCAAAGAGGTCCGTACGGACCATATATGCTTTTCCAATTTCTGAAAAATTCCTAAAAAGTCCTTTTGTCCCTTTTTGGCCCAGAAAGGTCCCTCCCTTGGTTTGATTGAGGGTTTTTGAGTGTCACGGGTCTTCGAGACTGCGTTTGTGAGTCTGCGGTGTTTCCCGTGTGTTCGGAAGAGGGTGATCCAGATTGGGATACTTACAACTGTACTGTTTCTTCATTGTTGTAGAATTTCGATGAGCAACCATGTGTGAACACATCTAGGCCTGTTGCGAATCTTCATTCTTAATTTTCCCTTGAATCATGCCTCTAGGAAGTAAACGACTACAAATCTGTCGACTGTCGTAATGGCTTTATGTCCCAAGTCTCTTTCTTGTCTCAATCCCCAAGTTGCTTGAATGTGGTAGATGACTTTGTGAACAGGCTTGTGAGTCTGCTCTCTTGATTTGAAGATGATCGAAGAAGGCTCTCCTTGTTGATTTGATTCGAAGAGGATCGAATGATGTTCGATGAAGAAGGTTGAAGAATACTCTCCCTTTGTCCTTGATTTTCTTTCTTAGTGACGCACCCTGGTTCTTTCGGGTTTTCAGTCTAGCGAGCATCCATCTTTTTTTTTTTTTTGAAAGTAGTATGTAACTCGAAGAGAACTCAGTGGGAAGAATCTCATTGAGTAGGGAAATGAGATACTTAGATTAAGAAGAGACGGACTCTAGTTTTGGTAGGTGATCCAAGCATCGATTCTTTGGAGAAGTGTATTCTCTAATGATGAAAGTGAGAAGTAAAGAAGAAAGCCCCTAATGCAGATTTGATTATTTTGAAGAGTTAAAGTAGAGATTGACTGTGGGAGGAAAGGATAGGAAGCTCCAGTTTTGATGTTTGGATTTCAAGAGTGTGTATGAGAGTGGCTAACATGAAGCTGTAAGTACCCAAATCCAGATCGTCAAAATCCGTCAGAAAGTTAACCGAAATCCGTTAACTGGCCCGCTCCAGGTTAACCGGAACTCGTTAAACTCCCTATTGCCGTGCCAACGAGACGTCCCGGGACTGCCTCGTGCATCCCGACGTCGAACCGTACTTAACACGTGTCATCACACGTAAAAGTACGTCTTTCCCGGAAAAACACACTTTTTGGCACTTTTTGGCACTTTTCGGGGGCATTTCGGACATTTTCTGGACTGTTATTTTAAAAAACGGACAAAACCGGGACCGGGGAACGAACTCCCACATAGCTGGTGACTCATAGGGCACGTGGCAGTCATGCCACCTCCCTCTAGTCACTCTTCAATCACAAATCAAGGCCAAAAGACCAAAATACCCCTGATTTGCAAGCCAAGTCCGGCCGGACTCCCTGTGCACATTTTCTGAAATTGCCAGCAAGTCCTTCAAATTCTCAAAATGCCACAAAACCCCCTGGATTCAGGCCAAGTCCGTCCGGACTCCTACTGCAATTTTCACCCTATAAATAGAAGTTGCTGTCAAAGCCAAAGGGAGGAAGAATTTACTCCAAAAATTCACATACCCCACGGCCCAAACTGGTTTACACCCCTTCCGAGCTCCCGTTCTGGCTCGATTCGCGTGAAACCCTCGTATTTCGATCAAATACGCCCCTTTACACTTCGAAACAACCTTTCGAACTACTTTTCGTGTCCCGTACACACCTTCCGAGCCAAAGGAGTCGACCCTAGCCATAGGTATAACTCCCTCTCTCTAAATCTCTCGTTTCGTCTCGGTTTATGCGCCAGTCGCTATAACCGTTTCGAACAACGTTACTGAAATGTAGACGCCTCCGTCTAACGGGGTCCGATACGTTTTAGCCCCTCGATCCTCTTCTCTTCCCGTAAGAGAAGTAATCACGGGTTAAAACGGCATTCCGACCCCGTTCCGTTTACTTTCTGTTATTTACAATTTCGAGGCGTTTGGCCTCGTTGATCGTCATTTACAATTCCGAGCTGTTTGGCCTCGTTAATCGTCATTTACAATTCCGAGCCGATTGGCCTCGTCGATCGTCATTTACGATTCCAGATCGTTTGATTCCGTTGACACTGCTTTAAATACTGTCATTTACAAGTCCGACCCGTTTGGATCGTGATAGTATTTACTTTTCAAAGTCCGAGTCGCAACCCGATTCGTTGATCGCATATCATTTAATACGCATTTTTCCCATAAAAATCGTTAACAATGTAATGCCCGGTTCAAAACCGGAGTTCGTCCTTCGAACTCTCTTTCAAAATGCGCAAAATGACGTTTGTCATTCAAACGCTCATCTTTCAAACTAAAAGCCGCCATTTGACACTTAAAATCATTTAATACGCATTTTTCCCGTAAAAATCGTTAACAATGACATTCCCGGTTCAAAATCAACGTTTGCCACGCGAACGCTCATTTCCGTCTCAAAATCGACGTTTGCCACGCAAACGCTCATTTCAACTCAAAATCGACGTTTGCCACGCAAACGTTCCTTTCAAACTCAAAATCGACGTTTGCCACGCAAACGCTCATTTCCGTCTCAAACCGACGTTTGTCATTCAAACGCTCGTCTTTTCAAACAAAGTCACCTAATCAACGTTTGACATTCAAACCAAGATTAAGCTTGTCATTCAAGCCCCCATTTCAAAACACACACACACACACACGTTTTCGAGAAAGGTAGAAAGACTCGTCATGCGAGGCGTTTCGGGCGATCTCGTAATACTCTACCCGAAACGTAACGTGACCTCCGAACCTAACAATCTCTGGTACTAAAAAAGCTTTTTACTCGTTTTTGCTACCAATAAAAATGATCCCCCATTTTCAAAGCCTTTTCCTAAGTTTTTGCTACCAATAAAAACGACACCATTTTCTATAGCCGTTTCTCAACGTTTGGGCTCAAAATACAAAAACCGCGTGGCGACTCCTCATTTTCCTTCCCATGAAGCGAGGTCTCAGACACCAACCCTCCGCGAAAGACAACCGCTTTCGCTCGCGCGAACCCGGGTAATTTCAGTTGGCGACTCCGCTGGGGAAAAGATACTTTTTTCAAAACTACCGTTGTTTTCTAAAAAGCCTTCCGTGGGTCAAACTTTTGTTTACCCTTCCTCGTTTTCGTGTGTGTGAGTTCCTTTAAACCTCGAACGGTTTTTTTCAAAAGGTATTACATTGTCAACTTTTCAAAATCATACCATGTTTGTGCATCCCCATTCATGCTTGAGTCTCATTGTCTTTGAACTGTGCATCATAAATTCTTAAAGACACATTCGAAAAATCTACTGTTTTACTCGAAAAAGAATTTTAGTGACCGCACACTACGCGCAATTGCTGCCTCGGAACACCGCACTTCACGTGCACTTGCCGCCTCGGTACTTGCACACTACAACCCCTAACCCGGGATGGCCTTATCAGGTTGCACTCGATTGGTCCGCTGGAGACACCTTTCGGGCGCATGGGGTCGTCCCAAACATCCCATCCTAGCCCGTGTAAGCCATGCACTCTTTGTGTCACACTTTGTCCAAGACCCCGGTTGGTTTTTGGCTTAGCTCGTGTCATAAAGCCTAAGTGTATGTTTTTTACGCGGGGCGTTGGCCCCGCCCCGAGTCAAGCTCGAGAGTTTGAGACCGAAGGTCGTTCCCGACCCGAAGTCTTGAGCTTTTCAGCCTTGACTTTGACGCGGAGCTCTGCCGAAAAATATACCCGAAGGTTCAATGTGACGCCAGGTGTCACCAAACCTCGCCGTATGTCTTGTGCCGGCCACAACTTGGCCAACGCCAAAAGCTAAGGTCTCTCGCACAAGCGAGTCAGAGAGGTCATGCCCAAATTTTGGCACGATCCCCACCTTAACTTAAGGACGTTGACTTCGATCGTGGCCCGTGCGTCACATACGTTGAAAGTTTGCGTGATCGCCTAGCCTTAAGTTCACTTTTTCCTTTGTCGGTGGAACTCGCTTGCCTTATCGGACCTCGCTCGGGATAGTCCGTCCCGAGAAAGATGATCTACAATGGAAACGAGGGGCTTATAAGCGTAGTGACGAGATCCACCGATTAGAGCTCTAGGATTAGTTGCGAAAAGAAGACCCACTCTTTTCCAACCTATTAGGACTACGAGAAAATGCGCTTTAAGTAAACATTAATCGGTAATCGCACATTGCACAAGACCGAAACCTTGAGCCAAATACCCCTTTCCGAAGCCTAAACCCTTCCTTTCGTTCCTGCGGCGAGCGAAAGTGGTTCGGATTTCAGGTCGGCGCCTTGCAGATCACCGTTACGGCGGCGTCGGAGCCCTTCTTCGGTTCCCTCGGTTCCTCGGCCCGAATTTTCGACATGTCTAGTTCACCGAGAAATCGTGACGGGGAAGGACCCCGCCACCGGCAACAATGATATGACATTGGAAGAAGCCATCCGGGCTTGTGAGGTCCACAAGAGGCGGAAAGAAGATCGCAGAATTTCGTGGTACGGCTTACGAATGAGCGTGGTATAGCAGCCTATCCCCGGTCGGACGGTACTTTTGTCCTCGGTCGAGGATGACGATTCCCCGAAACCAGTTCACCAAACCTTCAACCGGGTTCCTCCCCCGCCAACATACGGGATGCCTTCGAATCAAGGAAAGCAGTAGGCCTAGGCTCCATGTTGCCACCTCTCGGGGCAACCATGTCATTTTGGCAGGCCAGTCTTGCTCCTATCACTCAAATACCACCATCGCACCGCTAGACCATCTCGGGATACCAATATTCCTCAATACCCTCCCGGGTTCGTCCGTTGCCTATACACGAATTCCTAAACACCGGGGACAAACCCCGTCTGATTCGTAAAAGGCTCCCATATATCCACATATATCAAGCCTTCCACCTCCAATCACTACCGCTCACGTGGTAGCACCGCGCCCAGCTTCACACCACCACTGGACCCAACCTTAGCCTGGATGGTCGAGCAGATGAAAGACCTGAAAGCCACCATGAGCAGCTCAAAGCACGAAACGCTCAAATCCACGGATTCGGGAATGGTCACGCCTCTCCCTGCCAAGTTCAGAATGTCGGAGATGGACTGATTCGACGGAACCGAATGTCCTCAAACACACGTCGATACCTACGTTCTCGGCATGAGAGCAAAAGGAGCAACCCTCCGGCAAATGGCCGACCACTTCCGGCGTACGCTCAAAAGTTCGGCGTTACGATGGTTTCGAGGGTCAAGCTGCGGATCGCCGCACACAGGATCGATTAGTAACATCTTCCTGGAACAGTACAGATCCAACTTAGAGTGGGAAATAAGTCGTGAGGACTTAATCACCACCGAGCGTAAAGCGGATGAAAGTGTTGGGGAATTCTACAAGAGGTGGAGAGTGGAAACTCTCCGAGATCATGGAGCCACTCTCCAAAGATGAACAGATGCGGATCTTCACGTCACCGCGAAGCACCGTCCATCGAACTCTCATCGGTCATCATTTCTTCCCGGATCTCGGGCTATGGTCAACGCCTGGCTCACGGTTCGAGAAGGATCTCAAGGAAAAGTTGGCTCTTGCACGGCCATACGTATACCGCTCAGCGGTTGCATTCAATCTCGCACCGGCCCCGGCAAAGGGAAAGATACGTCGTCAACTACATCCATCGGGGACAACGGTCGGGCAACAGAAACCCGGTCCCGCATAAGCAACAATTCTACTCGGCGGCTGCCGTACACTTTGACAAGTTGGACATGCCCTGAGCAAGATCTTTGGAAGGGTTAATTAAGGAAGGTCTCCTTAAACCCGTTGCAAATTACAAACCCAAAAATCCCGTAGCCAATGCGGACAAGAGCAAATACTGCGCCTTCCATCAGTATCACGGCCATACCACTGACAACTGTTTGGGGTTACGATACGAAATCCAGAACTTGATTAGAGATGACAATTTAACCGAACCCGATCCGTTTCGAAGGTGATCCGATCCGAAAAATTCGGATTTGGCAGAAATTTTCCCGATCCGATCGGATTTTGGATCGGGTTCGATATTTGGTCTGATCTGATCCGAACCCGATCCGATCCGATCCGAAATTGATTCGCCCCGAGATCCGATCCGATTCGATCCGATCCGTTTTTATTAGGGTTTTAATTTTCTATAATACCCCCTCATGTTTGTTACATATACACATTTAATCTTTGGTATATAAAGAAAAATGTCAAAACTCTAGGTTTTCATTCTCATTTCCAATTCCAATTTCAATTCCAAGCGGCGTCTTCTCTTCTCTCTCTCTCTATCCGTTCCGTCATTTCTCTCTCTCTCTCTCCACCGTTGAACCTTGAACGCTACCGAGCTCTCTCTATCCGCCGCCGCTCCTCCGATCGACGAACTCTCAAGTTTCTCTCTCTCTCTGTCCACCGTTGAACGCACCGAGCTCTATCCACCGCCGCTCCTCCGATCGGCGAACTCTCAAGCTCCTCCGATCGACGAACTCTCAAGGTACTTTCTCTTGATTTTTTCCATTTAAAACTTTTAATTTCGTTTTATAATCCTCAATTTCATTCTTAAACCATTCTAAAACTTTTAATTTCGTTTTTTTATAATCCTCAATTTCATTCTTAAACTATTCTAAAACTTTTAATTTCGTTATGAACTCAAATAATTACTAGCTTTTAATTGGAGAAATAGTACCAGTTCAATCTAAATTTAATATGTGTTCTTTACTTACTGACATCCATTTTTCATTTTTCATTTTTTTTTCATTTTCAGTTCTTGTTTTTGATTTTGATGGGGCTTTATGGGTTGGGTGTTTGGGGGAGGGCATTGTAAATGGGTGTTGAAGTAGGATTATCATATGGTTTGTTTTTAATGTGAGGTGACTTGGCAGTTCTTTACTAAATTCTTTTTTTTTTTAATTTGATAGATGCTTAATAATTTTCATGTTCTGATTGGTCAGTTTGCTTATGGTTTGCTTGGCTTATTAGCATTTTTTTTCCAGATGTATAGCTTGGGAGGAGTATATATAATCTGACCTAAGATCTTAGCATATCAAAAAAATGTAATGGATAATAGCATTGTGTTAAAAAAGTTATTTAAAATTGAGGTTTTTTCTTGATGAGGAACAACATACTGGCTTTGTAAAGCCAGCATTAGGCACTATATAACATCTCTTACAGTATTATTCAAGGTCCCCTTCAACTACCACGAGGCATTTCCAGAGCAGCAGATTACGATCATTTTGTTTAGATGTGATGTTTTTATCTCTCGTTATATCATACTGGCATTGTTGTTGTTGTATCCATTTATATTTGCTTAGATGTGATGTTTTTATCTCTCGTTATATCATTTTGACCATATTGTTGTAATACGTGTATTAAAGTTTTTGTGTTCTAGCTGATCTTTGAACGAATGCTTTTAATTACGTGAGAATTACTCTGTCAGCAAGATAAATTAAGAAGCCCTCCATTCTTATATGGATTTTATACCACAGCATTTTCCTCGTGACATGGATTTTCGCTGAATTTTTTAGCATGATGATTGCATTCATATATTTTTCTAATATCATTTCCTTCTGTTTGCAGTTTCATTGACCTGCTGTGGCATTTCCGGAGCTGGAGTACTTAATATCTCACCTTGTTTTGTTTCATTATGGGATTGTAGTTTGGTCTATTTGTTTTTGTTTGAATTGTTAATTTGTTAGGGAATTGTAGACTTGTAGTAAAGACTTGTAAGTTGTAATATTTGGAAAGGTGGTGCTTACTGTTTTAATTATATTTATGGGATTGTAATTTATGGCTTGATTTTTTTTATTTTTTTTTTTGTTCACATGTACTATTTTTTTGGTTTGCCTTTTTTTTTTGTTCACCAAGGGACAGTTAATATGCAAAAAAAAAAAAAAAAAAAAAAGGGTTACAGCTTCGGATCGGATCGGGGCTCGGATCAAGTAAGTTCAGATCAGATATGACTTTCTAGGATTCAGATCGGATTCGGATCAGGACTGATCCGACCCGATCCGATCCGATTGCCATCCCTAAACTTGATAGAAGAAGGCAAGTTGGAGCGCCCCCGTGGGCCCAATACAGTCGGAAACCCTTTTCCGAACAATAACAGCGTGAATTCCATTGAGTGGGTGCCCAAGAAGATTGCCAGAGAACCAGCCCGCCTCTTTCTCGTATCCTCCTCTAATGTCCACATCGCCTACGATGTTTGCGACTGCTCCGCCTCGCTCGGGAGTACGAGTCCCGAGAAACGGTCCGGAGCAATCCTCCGAGAAAACAAAAGAAGAAATCCTCTCAACAAAGAATCGAGAGAAAGATACGAAGTCGGGGACACCAAACAGAAGTAGGTACACTGTGAGAACCTTCCGGAGGTTTGACTACTACGATCGTACTCCTACCCTCTTGCCTGTGCCATGCAATTTAGAGCAAACAGGTGGAAAAGCCGAAAAGTCCCGCCGAAACCAGACCCGCACCCCAGACACCGGGAATACCTCGCATCTTGATAATCTTATCGCGCCGGCCTAACCCTCCGCGGATCGCACCAAGATTCAATTTGTCCACTCTTCCGAGCTCGGACCGTAAAGGAAGATCAAAGCCGCCTTGGCACTCCCACTCAATCAACGTGCTAACCAAGGGGCGGCAACCGCCACAAACAACCTCAACACAATCCCGAGGTTCCAAGAAAGGCTTTACCTCGCAAAGAGGAAGACAGAAACGGATGGCTTGATGACTCTCCTTCTCCGGTAGAGACCAGATCTACGATTCCCGACTCCGTACGGCAAGTATGATCACGTTCGTGACGAAGACCTACCGAGAGATGCCTCGGGGGCACAACGAAGCTCGTACATCACTCTCAAGCTCAACACCATATCACTCCCCGAGTATTGGTAGATAACGGGTCGGCCCGTTAATGTTCTCCCTCTCAAGATGATGCGAGCCCTCCGTATCAACGAAAGCCATTTCGATTCCGTCGCCTCGGACTATCAAGGCCTACGACAGCTCGTCTCGCCCCATCCCGGGGACGGTGACTCGGGAACTCGGTTCAAAACCCCAAATGGTGCCAAGAAATTCCATGTGATGGACATTCCATCCGAGTTCACAGCTCTTTTGGGACGCCTTGCTACACCACATGAAAGCCATAGCTTCCACTCTCCATCAGCGTGTTAAGTTCATTAACCTACAGGAGATCTCGAAGTCATCCGAGGGGACAGCTTCCTCATAGGAAACGAAGCCGAGTCAATAGCCAAGCGTGTCCGCACTGTGCACCGGGGTTACCTCCTTCGAATCAACCAAGGGACTATTGGGGCAAATCTCATCAATCCCTCGTAGTCCGAGATGCTAACTATGTAAACGTACTGAGCAAAGTGCACCCTAAAGCAAAGCCCGATACATCAAGTTCAACCGGCCGTTTCCAACATTTGGAGGTAGATTGGAAGGAAACGCCGAATATCGCCATGATGCGGGCACATAAACCCCGCCTCCAATCGGAGATTCGTCAAGATTCTCCAAACCAACTCTCTCTTCCGGCTCCCCCGCCAGCGAAGAGATCTTCGTGATAAAGGTCAACAAGCACCGTCATTCTCGTTTTGAATGCATGAAAGTCTTATGGGATGTCCTCCACGAGGAACTACTCCGCCGCACCCCTCTTCTCCAACGAAGAGCATGATGTTTTCCTAGCCGCCCAAAGAACGCAACCGACGCACACGCCCCTACGTTTGATTCAACCGTCGATGAAGACGAATCAGACTCTCCGGAGTCGAGGACGCGTGCACTCCGTGCGACCTCTCGCATTCACATGCTCGCTGAGGACGAAACTCCTTTCGATCGTGTCACCTACGACCAAGGCTCCAATACTACGGAGATTGTCAAGCTCAACGTTCAAGCATAAACGGCTATCCGACAATTGGAAGCAATCGTTCACACGACAAAGAATCCTTCCGATGAGTGGCCAATGATTTACGACTTCGTCAACATCATCTATTCCGTATATCCCGATGTTACCAAGTGATCCGATCCTTATCGTCGCGATTCTCGCAATACCAAAGTCACCTCGATGACCGCCCGCTCATGGTAAACGAGGCTGCCAAGCGAGCCTCGGAGCTCATCATTACTTCCGAGTACCAGCCCTGGGCAACCGGCCCGTGCCGCGCCAAGCTTATACCTCAAGCGCCGCCAAGCTAAGGGCAACAGCCAAGGAGACCAAGCTCCTAACCCCGCTACAAGTCGATCAATCTCGGGAACGCTTCCTAAGCAGCCTCACCCCGAAAACATTCGTGAAAGTCTTCCCCCGCAAGGCGTGAGCCGCTTCGACATAGGAAATGACCACCTCAAAGATCAACATGCTCCAGCTCGAGCTTGGCTCCTGCACCGTCACGGCCCGGATTCGTACATCCCGCCGCCGATCCGCTAGCTCGATAGACTCGCGATCGAGCGAGATCACGAGACCGTCAACATTGCAGTAATTCAACACCCCCGCTGGGTCAATCGCGTATATGGGCAAATTTCTTGGTAATCGAGATCAAGGAAGGCCGCATGGAATGTCCCAAATCCGACTTCCTTGTCAACATAATCCAAGTGTTCCCGCCATTCGCGATTTGAATGTAATCACAGCCTAGACACTTTGTGACGGTGCGCACCTACTGAGACTCCGCTAGCTCTCGCAAAGAAAGCCCTCATGGAACTAGCCGCTCAAGAAAGTCGTCTGGGACGAAGACCAAGCTCGAAAGACCGACAGGGACCGAGCCCTTAAAGTGTCACAGTAGCTTCGCATGCAAAGCTAGAGGCCACTCTGCACCAGCCTCGACCTCAAGGGTTTCGCTCACGGCAACTTCCCGGACTACCGTCTGTTCTCATCCAACCCCTCTCGCCAGCAAGGTGGTCAACGGTCCTCGATGACCTAGGAGATGGAACGACACAAGCGTAACGAATCCCGCCGCTTACCTTCCCTAGGAAAGCTAGTTCTACGTAAAAAGCGACGACGAAGATGATGAAACCATTCTCTTCCAAGCCGGCATGAAGTCAACAAAACCGGACTCCCAAGGGTCCTCGGGAGGATGGGAACGGATCATTTCCGCACTCAAATTGAAAGGTCAACTCAGTGGAGGAAGGTCTATTTAAAAACAAGAGGAAGATGGAAATTGCCTCGAGCAACTACTCAGTGGAGATTCCACAGCCCACGGCATTCGCTTACGTAAACGATCAACCGGGACAAAGCAACTACCACATGGGCAGATGTTCGGGAAGCCGTGTACTCACCTTCCGACATACCCGCCACTCGTATAAAACAAAGGAGAAAACTCTCCCCGATGGAGGTTTACCTAGATCGCCGCACGCAGCTCAAAGAAGCACCGGCTATTCTCACATGGGAAGAAACGCAGCACTAACTTCTCGACGCAGCTCCGCCGCAAGAAGGCTTGATCCGGGCCCAGAGCGGAGGAAAACTAGCAAACCACGAGTATCGCTGCACTCCAACTCCGTAATGCCCCGAGTATGCTCAAAGAAGAAGGAAAGGAACGCGATATACCATGAAGAGATCAAGGAGAACGTTCGCTTGAGTCGAGAACTCTCCAACCTCCCCTGAGGGTTAGCAACGCACGCTCAGCTCAGTAACCACCGTTGCGCACCGACAGTTCGAACACTCGCGCAGCCCGTAAACTACCTCCCCCGCAGAGGCACCTAAGCCGCATATCGGGACAAAATCCGCCAAGCCGCCGAAGCTCCCGGAATTCATCCACAATCAATGAGTTGAGGGAAGACATATGGCCCTACGCTACGAGGAATCCTCCTCTAACTATGGCTCAACTCGAGCGGCACCTCGTTCGTAAGGGACCAAACCCGATGTCGCCCTAACCCGATCGGGTCAAATCCATGCATTACACACCTAAGGCCACCAAAAAGCCTGACGGAGCCAGAACTGCAAACCGCCGCCCGAAGACGCAAGTTCCCTGAAAGAGGACCCGATCCTCACTAGCCAGCGACTCAGCGAACATTTCCCTTTGGTCTCGCTCACCTCTTCATATCCTCACAAGCTCAAGCTAGAGGAAAGCCTCGGCCCGTACCATGGTCCCCGTGGGCCCACGCAATCCCTGCAGGAAGTCATTCGAGATGATCGGCAACATCCACTATGGCAACATAATCACCTTCACGTATTTGGACCTTCCAAAATTTGGGGCCGATCACAATGAGCCGCTCTACATCACATTCCAAACTTGGACGAGCGTCGCCTTCCCCGCGTGTTGGTAGACGGAGGTTCCGGAATGAATGTCTTGCCCGCCAAGATGATGGACCCGCTTGACATCAAGCCCACGTATCTAAAGCCTTCACCCACACCGTCAAGGCCTATGACTCTACTTCCCGCACAGCTTCTGGGGTTGCTACTCTTAATATCCGGTTCGGCAAGCGGATGATCCCCACCGAATTCCAAGTGTCGACATTCCAATCACTTTCACAGCCCATCCCGGGGCGTCCCCGGCCGCATCAAATCAATGGCGTGGCATCCACCCTTCACCAAAGGCTCTCAAGTTCATGCAAGGCAACGAGCTAACTACGCCTACGCGGCGACATCGTCACCACCGAGGGGACCAAGACCAACGATATTCCAAAGTGTTAGAAATCAAGCATAGTGACGACATGCCATTAATCGATTCACTCGAGACCTCCAAGATCCAAATATGCAACGTGGACCTTCCACTGTCTCACGATCGATTCCTCCCGCCATGAAGATGATGAAACTCATGAACTTCATCCCAGATCGGGGCTCGCAAAAGGCCGCAAGGCCAACACCAAGTTATTGAAGTCAAGGACCACACCACGGTCCAGGGCTTGGCCACGTGCCAACACCGCCGACATAAGGGAGAACAAAAGGCTCGCCCGCACCAAGGCAAAGCAGCCCCACAAAAGTGGGAACCTCCGACGCACACCCACCTCCGACCTTACATGCCTTTGACCTTGCTCATTATTTCACCAAGTGGAACCAACGCAGTAACCGAGGGGACCGACAAGTGGAACCGACACAGTAACCGAGGGGACCGACAAGGGAACCGACAGCAGAACCGAGGGGACCGACAATGAACCGACAGCAGTAACCGAGGGGACCGACAAAGGAACCGATGAAGATGAGAAAGAAGCAGTGGATAGTCGCACCAAGACTACAGAAGAATGTAACAAACCTAGCACGGGACCTCAAGCGCTTCGTAGGCTCAAAGCTAATCCGATAAGGGAGCGTTCCTCGACATCACAGCCTCTACCTCGACCAACCGCCACCACAAAGCCCAAAGACGAGTACACATTCAAGGGAATCCGGACTTGGAGGAGCAACTCAAGGTACTCTCCATGGGAAACAAATTGTTCGGATCAGCCACCGAGGCCACATTCGAGACAAGAAGTCCAAAGCGTAAGGAACCGTAATTCATAGAAGACGCTCTCAGCCGTGGACCAAAATTTTCTACAGAAATCGCTTTCTCAAGAAGTCATGGAGTTGCCAAACTTGATCGATCGGGGCTCCGACAATAGCATGATTGCCATGATTGGGACAAACAGGCCAAGCCTCTCGATCCCCGCACCCTCATCAAGCATCCAAGAATGCCACCGAAGAATTGGGTAACTTTCACCGACCAAGGGCAAGCCAAAGTGCAGATTGGAAGACAAGCCGGGCCCGCACCCACATCTCCCTAAACCCGGCCTCAAACCCTCTCGAAGCCGGGCCTCCTGTCGAGTCCAGCCCCTTCCGAGTCATCCAACGGCCTTACGCCGAGGACTATAATAATGTAGCCAATCATGTATTTCCGTTCTTGTTCAATGAAAAGTCCGACCTTTCTGAGTATCCTCTCATTGCCACTTTAACAACCGATAAGTTAACAAACAACTTAAAAGACGTTAATAATTCAATTGATAAAGAAGCCGACACATTAAACGAACAATATATTAAGGAAGTTCTCGAGCGTGTAGTTGACCAAGAGGGACAACCGGCCCAAGCCGCCGAAGAGGTTATGACCAAAGTGAACCCGGGTCACAAGAGCCTAAAGAGACACAAGTGGGCGCTTTCTTCGCCGATGCGTAAAAGAAGCCCCGATAAGCCTCCTCCTGAGTATGTTGACGTGTTCGCTCCGGTCATATCAGACATGCCAGACTAGATCCCTCAATCGTGGAGCACGTAATTCCCCCGATCCCGAATCCAAGCCTCACAAACAAGCCGCGCAAGATCAAGCCAGTGGTCCTTGCAAGTTAAAGAAGAGATTGAGAAAATGCTCCGAGTTGGTTTCATCGTAGTGATTGAGTACCCGACTTGGCTCTCCAACATCGCACGGTCACCAAGGCCAACGGAAAGGTCGATGCCGTGTGGATTTCCGAGATCTCAACAAGGCCAGCCCTAAAGATGATTTCCCACCGCCTAACATCGACATGCCGGTCGACACCACGGCAAATTTCGAAGTAAAGTCCTTCGTGGACGGGTTCGCCGGATACAACCGTATCAAGATGTCCGAGGAGGATCAAGCCAAGATCGCCTTCACCACTCCACGGGGACATATCTACACGGCCATGCCGTTCGGTCGAAGAACGCCAAGGGCTACTTACAAATGGCCGCAAATGTACCCTCTTCCATGACATGATTCACAAAGAAATCGAAGTATATGTCGACGACATTGATCATCCACTCTGTGGGATCGTACATGCAAAGACATGACAGATCCGAGAAAGTTCTTCAAATGCACTTAAAACACTCCATGAGGCTAAACCCGGCAAAGTGCACCTTCGGCGTCAAGCGCGGCAAGGTACCGGGGTACATGGTTACGTAAAGAGGTATCGAAGCCGATCCCAAGAAAATCAAGGCCATCATCGACATGAAGCCGCCTCAAACCCCGACAAAGTGAAGAGCTTCATGGGAAGACTTCAAGACATCGCCGCTTCATCAACCAGCTGACATCTCTCTCGCGAGCCCATGTTCAAACCGATGAAAAAGAATGCCGACATCAAATGGGACTCCGAGTGCCAAACAGCCTTTCGAGAAGATCAAGACCTACTTGGTGAATCCCCCACCCCGTGCTCCGCCACATGAAGACAAGCCACTACTCCCGTATCCGACAATAATGTACACGTCAATCGGAGCAATGCCGGCACAAGAACATAAAGATTCCAAGGTTGAGCATGCAATCTACTTCGTAAGCCGGAAGCTTCAAGGAAGTGAACTCGCCTACTCAAAGATCGTAGAAAACTTGTACCGCCTTGTATGGGTAGTCGGGAAACCGAAACACTACATGCAATGCATTCGCTCCCGGTCTCCAAAGTGGACTCCCGTCCGATATCTCTTTGACAAGCCATCCCCGTCAATGCGGCTAGCCAAGTGGTCATTCTTCCCGGGCCGAAGTTCGACATCAAGTACATGGTCGAAAATCAACAAAGGGTAGAGTCATGGCGCATCACCCGGCCGACTTCCCGAGCAAAGGGAACCTAAGGGTCCCGATCCGCAATTTCTGACGACGGAATCTTTTCACTGACAACAAGCAAACCGCCGGCAACTCTTCTTCGATGGGGCAGCCAACAAGAAGGGGAATGGCATTGGAATGCTCCTTGTCGATCCCAAGGACGAGCATACTCCCATAGCCATCAAGTCGAATTTTGAAGCAACCAACAATGCAAAGCAGAATCACGAAGCTCGCGCAAGCAGGTTTGGAAGCCGCCTCGAGCGCAACATCTCGTAGCCGATGTATATGGAGACTCAAAGATTGATCATCAATCAAGTGTCCAACAAATGGAAGACGGTAGATTCTCGCCTTCAAGTACCACGCGTACATGGAGGAGCTCATTGCCTCGCTTCAAGGACATCTCTTTTCCATTATTTGCCAAGAGACAAAACCGCTCGCGTACGCCCGGCAACCTCGCCTCTCTTGTCGAAATTCCCGATGGGAAAGCAAGAAACCCCTCGTAATAGGCAGACGGGAAACACCCGCCATTGGGCCGTGGAGATCGAAAAGAAAAAGAAACGATCGACGAACCCCGGTACAATCAAATTTACCAAGACTTCCAAAATGGAGAAGCTTCCTTCACAAATGAAGATGGAAAATACAAAGAAGGGATCAAAGCCAAAAAACATGATGGCATTAAAACGCCCGGCATCCCACTTCGTCATTCTCGGGGGGTATATTGTACAAGAAGCGCCACCAAGGGCCACTCCTTCTGTGTAAACAAAGAGAAAGCCACGAGCTAATGAACGAAGTTCACAACGGAACCCGCGGTCCGCATACGAACGCCCGAGCATTGACACAAATCATTCTCCGTATGGGATACTATTGGATATCAATGGAAATGCATCGCATCCAGCCGTCCGAAGCCGCGACAAATGTCAATCGGTTCTCCAACCTCAATCACATTCCTCCACATGAACTCTATTGCATGACTACGCCTACGGCCTTTCGCCACACGGGGAATCGACGTCATCGGCAAGATCACTCCTCCAGTGGAGCAATGGTCACGAGTTCATTTTAGTCGCAATGACTACTTCACCAAATGGGTAGAAGCCGATCGTACAAGGTACCGAATTCTAAGAAGGTGGCCGAGTTCATCCGAGAGAACATCATGTGCCGATACGGAGTGCCCAACGAGATCATATCCGACAATGGGACTCACTTCAAGGAGATTGTGACCAACTACCGACCGACCCGTAGTCACACGTCACAAGTCTTCTCCTTACGTACCACAAACCAATGGTGCAAGAGAGGCACCAACAAGACTCTCGCCATGATAATCGTAAAGATGACCACTCGCAGGTCGGGACCGGCCCGAAAAGCTACATTTAGCCCTCTCGGGGATACCGAACATCGCCGTAACCGCCACAGGGAGACTCCGTCGCGCTTACCTACGGAATGGAAGCACGTTGCCCGTGGAATTGGAAATTCCATCCCTCCGAGTCCTCTGAAAACGGGATCAATGAAGTCGAATGGCTACAGAGAGCCGTCACGACGAACTTGCTCTACTCGACGAGCGCAGATTGAAAGCCATGGAACATACTCGAGCCTACCAAAGCGTAATGGCACGAGCATTCGACAAGAAAGTCAAGATCCGAGACATCGAGAAGGCGACTTGGTGCTAAAGGAAAAGCCTCCTACGTGCACTAATCCTCTGAAAAGTGGGAGCCTACCTGGATAGGACCATTCGTGGTACAAAGAATCTTCTCCGAGGAGCCATGGCTTAAGCTAGCAGACTTGGACGGAAACCCTTTCGTTAACCCCGTGAACGGAAGCAAGCTCCGCAGATACTTCGTTTGAGGAAGAGCACGAGTCAACTCACCTTCCCCATACACCGTCCCTCGCAAATTAAAGTGCTAAAAGAGTAATACCCAACCTGGATACATTCCCGCTAATGATCCAGTAAAAACAGTGGTCGCACTTCTTTTGTCTTTGCTTTTTCTCAAATTCACTCTAAAGTGTCGAACTACGGTGACTCCGAGCCCCTTAGTCCAATTGTAAAAGGGGAACGTAGTGCAACCATCATTGGTTCGGTCTAAAAACAAAAAAATACAATAAGCATCAATTGCTTCGTGTTTCGAAAAACTCTTTTCATTTAACCTACAAATTCATAACGGTTAAAACATTCTTTGATGAGTTCAAGCACTGGCCAACTCTTGACTCGCTACACGCTAGCAAAACTACAATAAAACATTAATCAATTAATGTGTCTCGCAATGACAATGGGTGGATACTGACAAAGCAAGGTCAACCTAGTTTCCCCGTACTTGGTCCTTCATCCTTCTTCCCCTTCCCTTTTCCCCGGCGAGCGTTTTTCACCTTCGCAGAAAAATTCCTGAGGCCTTCTACTCCGGCTCGTGACTCTTCCCGACGCCTCCGTCAAGCTCCGCGGCCGTCAACGCAGCCTCTTTCTCTAGCTCGTCTCGAGCCGCCTCGCTTCGAGCCATCATCACAAGGCTTTGATTGGCCTCCCGATCAGCACTTGTCTCATAATCAGCCATGGCATCGCCGCACGATTCCTGTGGTTAGCCCTTGCTTCGCCCTCTCAAGGTCGAGCCGTCTGTGTGATCGCACCCAACACCTCACTCCGTCTCCACAAGATAGCCATCTCGTGTCTCCCCTATACACTCTTCGTACTCGCCGTATATCAAGCCGATGCAAAGGCCCTCTCTCCGGTGAAAGAGAACCCCGGGCAGAAAGGACGTGTATTGCCACCACCGGTGATCGCCATTAGCGCCGAAGGATCTTCCATCCGCAGAGATCCCACCTCAAAGGTAGCAAAGATAACTCGATCGGGCCAAGGGCACCCGCTCCACTGCATCGTCAGCAGTAACCAAAGATGGAATATAGAAAGATCGTCTCGAGACATGCCCCGCACTCGACAACCAATGCACCCTCCCCGAGCGGTCCTACAAGTCTCAGAACTTCCAATGGGGAACCCACCATCGCAAGTGATGCGTGCAAAGTCCGGCCATCCGTAGCTCCAGCCTACCGATCGCCCCCTATCACCAGAGGACGCCGAGAGAAAGACCAAGCGTCACAAGACATTCGCACCTCGTGCATCATCTCGCAGCCTCTCCTTAACCACATGGTAAGCATAGCGACTCCCTCCCCACATGTATCGGCCACGGCCGCCATCCGACCTATGCCTGTGAACGTCTCGCCCAAGACCACGGCACGATGTCTCCCACTCCGCATCGCTCACCAGTCCAAGACACACCGTGATGGCACACACCCGCAGACGTGAATGTGAACAGAGTAGCACCGCGCACGCAGCAAACGCGCCCCACGAAAAGACGCTCCTCGCCTCCGCAAATCTTTCGGCAAAGTTCCGAAATGTCAACATAATCGCATCCTCAGACAAGATCCCGTATGCTTCTCCAAATGAGATACCAAACAAAGACACTAGCTTCTCAACAAAGGGCCATGCCACCAAAGATACTAAGAACTAGCTGTTCCGTCTCAGTCCTCCTGCAATGGCCCTGAAATCTTCAAACGTAGGAGTGACTTCGTTGTACGAAAAGCCGTACACATTCCTCCGTACGTCCTGTAACCGAGACGCGGCTCTCAAAAGATCCTAACTGCATGAGCTCCTTCAAAGCCCAAACAGATTTAATCCCGTAACAGCCTTCGAAAACCCTTTGTTTCCGCCTCGTGTGGTTCCGTACCCACGATCGAAAGTTGTCCAAATATCGCTCTTGCATCCGAGACGATAACTTGGGAAAGTGGAGCCATGAAAATGAAGGGAACCTTGGAAGTTTGAGAGAATTCAACTGTAATGATCAAAAACTATGCGCTAGCTTTCTTAACCACCGCAAAGCCGAAACCGCAATTTAAAGAATCTGAAATTCATTCCAAGTCCTGGCCGACTCCTCTCGCAGCTGACTTGTCAACTCTGCAAGCAATGCCCCAAATTGGAAACATTTCCAAACAACTCCCTCGCTCATCCTTATGAAACCCGCGTGCCGCCCGGTTTCATTCAACAAATATCAATATCCCTTCCGCCCCGGCTCGTGCAACAAAGGCAAATAATTAATAATTAGTGCATACATGCTTAATTTTTGACCCGTTCAATTTTTAGTGCATTTCTCATTTTATTTATTTTTGATTAACCTACTTCCTTATTTGCCAAAAATAATGTAAGGTGATCACAGAATAAATATGCGAAGTACAGTTCCGCCCCACTGCGCCTTTTTGCAAATACAGCTTCAAATCAAATTTGTTCCCGACAAATACATGCATTTTGTCTAAACAAAGCAAGAAGAAAGAAAGCAAGAAATAGGACTACTCCGAGTCCCGCTCGTCATCCGAGCACTCGACGCACCGCTTCCGCCGCCGCCGGATCCGTCGCAAACAGAACTCGCCAAATTCCTCCAAATGAATAGGCAAAAGGCCTCCTGAGTACGCGAACTCGAGGACTCCCCTCTCGCGCCCCGAGTGCGTAAGAAGGGAGCTCCAAATCCACTGCTCCGCCCGCGAACCGGCCGAACCCCGTGCAAAGTCCTCCCCACCACCGTGGGAGCAAAGGCGAAATCCTCTCGCCTAGACGGCCCCCGATCACGGACATCCACGCTCCTCCGGAACCGCACCGCATGAACTCCACGAGTCTCCTAGCGTAGGCGGACCACTCCGTCCACCAGCCTCATGGCGTCGTTGTACGCATACGGCCGTACACCCGCGAACCAGAAAGTCATCGAAGACAAGCGTAAAGTACAGATGCAACATTTGCGTAATACTACTATCAAATGCGTAAAATCAAAAAGGTGCTCACCGAAGCATTGGGGTCCGCCCGTATCGTGGTCTCGCTCACCGGGAGCGGGATCACAAGTCGCCCGCGCGAACCATCCAGCCCTCGTACGCCAGCCTAGCTCGTGGGATCGGAAAATCTCGAGGACCTCCAGTGGACCTCGCCTCTCAATGCCGCACCCGCGGGCTCCTCGCCTCATCTCAAGAAAGCATCATAGGCGCCCCCGCTATGATGTACTCCTGTAGTACACGCCCGTACGCACTCTCCAGCCTCATCCATCGGCATCTCCCGGGATGCCGCATGTACATAGGAGGATCCACCTACACCAAGGGAAGGGACTCCCGCCTACGTCGACGAGTCACTCCTCTCCCTGCATACATGGCGTCGCAGCCGAAGTCCCCACCAGAGCTTCCGCCGCCGTGTAGTCTCGCTAGCACCGAACACTGACGGCATCAACCTACTCCACCAGTCAACCGAATCCTCTCGAAAACTCTCTACTCAGGGCTTGGGACACCTCCTCGCATGACACTCGGAGTGCCAACTCTCGACGAGACCGCCCTCTTCGCTTTCTTCGCCAAACCAAGATGGCAGGGAACAGGGCTCGGTACGGCTCCGATGTCCCAATCCTCGCGGACTCAACACCTCATAGCACCGCACTCCGCCAAGAGAATGGAAAGTTATGTCGCCTACAAAGCGTATACATACGAGTACATAAAAGAGGCAAGGAAGAGAAAAAGTACGTAAACTTACATCCAAGACAGCGTGAAGCAACTAAAGGAGCGCTCCTCTCCCCGCGAGAACCCCGTCCAGGAATGGATAGAGCTCGGCCAGCCCGCCTCCCCACGCGAACCCCTCACGCAAAGATCCGCATTCTGCCAAATAATTGCAGTAGGGAAGTGACAGGATGTGTCGAAGTCGGGAACAAAGTCGCCGACAACGCGAACCAAAGGAACCTCGAGCCAGCGCCCGCGGTCATCCTCAAGGATCCAGCCAAATAAGCGGCGACACCCGCCTCCGCATGCCTCTCCATCGGCCCGTACCGAATGCCTAAGCCCCGGCATCGGTAATATCAAAACCCAAGCAGCCTGCATAACCGCTCCGGGGTGTAACCATCAACCCACACCCGCCGTGTTGCCATAAGTCGGCAACCCAAAGGATAGCGGCAAAATCCGTGGGAGTCACCGTCGCTCCCCCATCTCGAAATGGAAAGTGTGGGTCGTATCCCACCAATACTCACTCAAGGCTACATACGGACTGCCCTACGTATCACCGTCAGCCTACAAGACCGATGAACCCACCAACCCGGAGTCAAGCACTACCGCCGCGACTCCTTCTCTCCCTCTCGAGCCACGTCTCGGGATAATATCCTACAATGCTCGCACCGCCTCAAAAGCACCCCGACTCTTCTCGGTTGTCGGTCAAAGGGTATCAACCGTCCCCTGTCCCCCTGTACAGAACAAATGTATAACGCAGCAACACGAGTAATGCACCCAACGCATTGTCAAAAAGGGATTTAATGCAGATATGCAGACTTGCAAAATCATTCATTTCCTACGTATATTCAAATCACTCGAAAACTCGCGTCGAATCCGAACTTTCAAAAATCTTTCGAAATCCTCGTCGACATCCGGAACTTTCAAAATCATTTCGAAAACTCCGCCGTCGAATCCGGAACTTTCAAAACATTTCGAAAACTCCGTCGAATCCGGAACTTTCAAAATCTTTCGAAAACTCCGTCGAAACCTGAACTTTCAAATCTCTTTTCGAACATTTCGAAAATTTACTCCGTCCCGAATTAAAGCTACTTTCAATTTTGGAAAATGCATCTAGACATGGAATTTTGCAACCAAAATTTTTATGTCATCCACCCATAGTGTCAAATGAACTACATCCTAGTCAATTTCGGAACAACAATTCATGGCAAAAGTCAAAAGCCCCAATTCGGGCACCAAAATCCCTAAAGTTCATTCCCTAACCAAATTTCTAACATTTAAAGAATGCACATTCTTAAAATTAATGGAATTTGTAAGGAAGCTTACTTGTCTCGCGATCCCTTCCTCGAGTTGTGTCTGTCCCTAGCCTGCAAAAACTCCGCCGGATTCAATGGATGCACAATGGTTCGAATGGTCCGAACCAACCGTGTTCTTTCGTCATCGGTCCATTCCGTGGCGAGCCATTGGTCCCAAATCACCTTCCATAGCGATTTTCCTTCACAAATACGAGCAAACCTTAAATTTGGGTTGGATTTTCTCTCCTCCTCTCTCCCTCTCGCTCGGAATTAATGGAAGAAAAATGACTCTTCCTTCCTCGGCCTCTAAGACCGAATAGGCTCCCTCGTCACTCAAGCAAAGTCCCACGACTTAATTTCACTCCGCACTGTAAAATTTTCCCGCCACTTTGGCCCTCGCCTTTACGGTGCGCTCCAATTTTACCCTTTTCGGCCCCCAAAAGTTATAAAATTTCCCAAGCTAGACATTTCTAACCCCCATCCCCCGAGGATAAATTCCCGCTAGGTTTTCACTTTTCAACGCTCGTCTCCGCACGTTAAAATTCCTAATGGTTTTCACCATCCGACTCATATCCTTAATCACGACCTTTCACGGTCCGATCTCATATCCTCAATCGCACCTTCGCGGTCCGATCTCAATCCTTAATCGCGACCTTTCACTGGTCCGATTTCAATCCTCAATCGCGACCTTTCACGGTCCGGGAGCCTCTCCAATCTCTCAATCGCGACCTTTCACGATCCGGATTTCTAATCCTCAATCGCGACCTTTCACGGTCCGGGATCTTCAATCCTTAATCGCGACCTTCACGGTCCGCTCCGATTCCAATCCTCAATCGCGACCTTTCACGCGTCCGGGATCTCAATCCTCAATCGCGACTTTCACGGTCCGATTTCAATCCTCAATCGCGACCTTTCACCCGGTCCGATCTCCAATCCTCAATCGCTGACCTTCACCCGCTCCGATTCCAAATCCTCAATCGCGACCTTTCACTTTGGTCCGATCTTCAAACAAATAATCCCGACCTTCGCGGTCCGACCTCCACTCTCCTATCGAGACCTTCGCTCATTCGTCTTCCCTACAACAAAGCAATAAGCCCGAACCCCAAGGCACGAACGCCTTGCAACAATCCCTCTTTCTCGCCCATCAAGGTAAGCCCGAATGCTCATCCCTGCCAGGATTCTAAAGCAAGAAATGTCGATCCCTCGCCGTGTTGTTAATAACGCCGCTTTAACACAAACTGCCTCTCATTGTTACTCTCATCCTCAGCAGATAAACCCGGCAACAAAGAATAAGCCTCAAGCACCCAAGGCATCTTTAACGCCTTCGTCACAAAAAGATAAATGTATCCTCGCAACTCCTGGGCCGAGGCGCCACACGCTCTCGCCAAGACGCAACTTCTCGGCTGAGGCGCCACATGCCCCCGTATGATTCAAGAACCCGGCCGCTGCGCCACACGCCCTCGTATGGTTCAAAGAATCTCCGGCTTGAGGCGCCACACGCCTCGAAGGTTTCCGGTCCTGTGTTCGTACGCTCCCTAACAGCTCTCCTCGACTCGTGCATGTGTACTCGCGAATGGTCTCATTCAGCTTTAGACGCTCCTAACATGTCTCCGCCGCCTCAAGGTCCCCATGCGCGCGTCTCGCCCCCTTTCGAACTACGATCGGCTTGATTCCCGCCGATACGTAGCGAATCCTTTCGCTAAGTGGTCCAACCAACGACCGCCCATGTCTCTTTCAGTAAGGCATCCCGATTTCGATCCTTATCTTTTCAACGACCCCAATTCTCCTTCGAAAGTGACGTCGCCGAGGGGCTAACTGTAAGTACCCAAATCCGGATCGTCCAAATCCGCCGAAAGTTAACCGAAATCCGCTGGGACCGGCCCGCTTCCAAGGTTAACCGGAACCTTATTTAACCCCCCGTTGCCGTGCCAACGTAGACGTCCCTGGACCGCCCTGCATCCCGATGCGTCGAACCGCACTTAACACGTGTCATCACACGCAAAAGTACGCTTTCCCCTCAAAACGCACTTTTCCGGCACTTTCCTGGGGCATTTTTCTGACATTTTTCCTAGATTGTTATTTTAAAAACGGACAAAACCTAGGGATCGGGAACGAACTCCCACACGGCCGGGTGACTCCACATAGGCACGCGGCAGCCATGGGCGTCACCTCCTCTAGTCACTCTTCTTCAATCACAAATCAAGCGGCCAAAAGACCAAAATACCTCGATTTGCAAGCCAAGTCCTACGGGACTTCCCTCAGTGCACATTTTCCGAAATTGCCGCAAGTCCTTCAAATTCTCAAAATACCACAAAAACCCTCTGGATTCGTGCCAAGTCCGTCCTGTGACTTCTACCGCATTTTTCACCTATAAATAGAAATGGTCACAAAGCCAAAAGGAGGAAGAATTTACTCCCAAAATTCACCATACACCCCACGCGCCCAAACCGATTTTCACCCCTTCCGAGCTCCCGTTCTCGTCTCGATTCGCAAGGTGGAAACCTTCGTATTTCGATCAAATACGCTCCTTTACCACTTCGAAACAACCTTTCGAACTACTTTTCGTGTCCCGTATTACACACCTTTCCCGGAGCCAAAAGGAGTCTCGACTCCTAGCCATAGTATAACTCCCTCTACTCTAAATCTCTCGTTTCGCCTCTGCTTACGCACTGCCGCCTGCTACAACCGTTTCGAACAACGTTATCAAATGTAGACGCCTTCCGTCTAACCTGGGGGTCCGATACGTTTTTAGCCCTCGATCCTCTTTCTCTTCTTTCCCGTAAGAGAAGTAATCACGGGTGCCAAAAACGGCGTTCCGAATTCTCCCTGCTCCGTTTTACTTTTTCGTCTTATTTACCAATTCCGAAATCGATCGATCCGCTGATCGTCATTTACAATTTCGGTGCGATCCGCTTCGTCTCAAGGCTGATCGTCATTTACAATTCCGAGCCGTTTGGCCTCGTTGATCGTCATCATTTACAATTCCGAAGCCGATGCTGGCCTCGCGATCGTCATTTACGATTCCGGACGTTTGATTCCGTTGACACCGCTTTAAATACTCGGGCTCATTTACAAAGTCCGACCCGTTTGGATCGTGATAGTATTTACTTTTCAAAGTCCGGGAAGTCGCAACCCGATTCAAGTTGATCGCATATCATTTAATACGCATTTTTCCCGTAAAAATCGTTAACAATGTAATGCCCTAAGTTCAAAACCTAGAGTTCGGCCCCGAATTTCTTTCAAAACGCGCGCAAAATGACGCTTGGCCTCATTCAAACGCCATCTTTCAAACTAAAAGCCGCCATTTGACACTTAAATCATTTAATACGCATTTTTCCCCGTAAAATCGTTAACAATGACATTCCCGGTTCATTCAAAACTAGTTCGACGTTTGCCACGCGAACGCTCATTTTCAAAATCTAAAATCGACGTTTGCCACGCAAATGAAATATTTCAACTCAAAGCCGACGTTTGCCACGCAAACGCTCATTTCAAACTCAAAATCGACAAGCTTGTCACGCAAACGCTCATTTCGTCTCTCAAAAACCGACGTTTGTCATTCAAACGCCTGTCTTTTTCAAACAAAGTCAGTTTCCTAATCAACGTTTGACATTCAAACCAAGATTAAGCTTTGTCATTCAAGCCCCCATTTCAAAAGACACACACACACACACACGCTTTCGAGAAAGGTAGAAAGACTCGGGTCATGCGAGGGCGTTTCATGCGATCTTCGTAATACTCTCTACCTCAAACGTAACGTGACT
>JAFEMH010005785.1:2500-25000 GCA_022495995.1 Adenophora triphylla var. japonica
CCAAGACTTGTATCATTTGATGATGCCATGTGAATCGCTAGAAACGTGTGAAGTGTATGGCGCGAAACCCAATAACGAAAGTTTCGTAAGGGGACTGGAGCAGGCTACCATGAGACAAAAGATCTTCTTTCTAAAAGAGATTCGATTCTGAACCAGTATATGTCCAATGTCCATTATGGAAATCAGAGCTTTTCCCCGACTTTATCCGTGTCGACGTTGAATTCGAAATACCCTGACTTTTTTAGAACAGGTCCGAGTCAAATAGCAATGATTCGAAGCACTTCTTTTACACTATTTCGGAAACCCAAGGACTCAACCGTATGGATATGTAAAATACAGGACTTCCAATCCTAGCAGGAAAAGGAGTAAAATATATATATAGGCCTATAATGCCTAAAGTGCATGAAAAATGCTCACTATGCCCGAAATGCTTGGAAAATGGCTAAGCTTGTTATGCCTAAAGTGTTTAAAATGCTCACTATTATGCCTCAAGTGTTTGAAACCGAATATATTTATCAAGGGATTTTTATCTTATGTGTTATCCTAGATGTTACCATCATTGCCATTAACATATTTGTATGTGCTATATTATGTTTTTTATTTCTTTATTTTCTAGCTTGTTATTTAATTTTTAACTTTGAAAGTCTTTTTATTGTTTAAGAGTTTTAAAAGTTTGAAAAAGTCTTTAACAAACCTAGTTTATCTTTAGTAAACTACTCAAATAACTAAGTCCTAAAATTTAGGGATTTGATTTTCAAAAACCATATGGACTTAGTATATTTGGTATGTTTATTTTTATTTTCGTTTTATATATTTAAAAATTAAAAATCAAAATTAAAAATTAAAAATTAAAAATTAAAAAAAAAAAATTTTCAAAATAATGGCCGGATGTTTAATTTGTGTGGGAAGAGTTTTGTATTTGATTTTTCTTGTGGCCTAGAAAATAGGGGGAGTAAATTTTAATTGTAATTATTTTGTGTGGCTAGGAAAATAGGAGGAGGTTAATTAGGTGAGTAAAAATAGCGGATAAGTCTAATCAAATTAAAATCCTATCCTAATTTGAATTCCTATTTTTCTCCCTATCTCTCTCTAAGCCAACGCCTCCTCCCCCTTCTCTCTCTACACGGTATATACAATCCCTCCGTCACCGTCTCTCTCTTCTCAAACCTTCCTAAATTCCAAACCCTTCCTAAACCCTAACCATGGCAACCCCTTCCAAAAAGCAATCCGCCCCTTTGGAGGTCTCTCCGAGTGTTGGCTCAAGTGGTCCAAGCCAAATGGACACTTCGACCACCCCTCTCAATGTGTCTCCGGCAATGACAATGTCGGTTGATGATCCTCCATTGGTGACAACAATGGCGCAACCCTTGCCCATTGTGACCTTACCACCTCTTCTACCCGTTCCATCAACCAAAAAGCCAAAAAGAAAAGCCATTGCTCACAAACCCTCGGCACAACCTGTCAAAAAGAGGAGCTCAAGTAGGCTCTCTGCAATGAGGCACAAAGGGACCTCAAAATCCAACACATCCTCCGATCCTGTTGAAGTTTCTGAAGAGTCTTCACTTGGTCTCTCCTCGGCTCATGTTTCGGATGAAGACTTCCATGCCGATGCTGAAAAGAGCCATTCTGTTGAGACATTTGAAGATTGGGAGATTGAGGAAGAAGAACCCTTGTATGAAGTTAAGAAAAGAAACATTAAAGGCAAAAACAAGTGAACTGCTGTCAAAGATGTTACCCAGAAAGCTGGAACACCCAAGGTAACATCCTCTGTTTCTAAAGCTTCGAAGTCTTCTATCAGTGAGTTTGCCTATTCTGAGTCCACTGATTTTCTTGAGAAAGAGTTTGATGATGTGAATACTGCTTTCCCAAAACCTTACTTCTCATTGGAGTTTTATCGAAAAGAAAATATGGAGTTTTGGTTAAGGCATAGTGACACGAAAATTCTCAAGGAAAAGCACATTGACGAGGTTGATTTCAAAAAGCATGGTGTTTTTCAGTTCTTGGAGGATAGAAATTTTTTGAAAGCTAACTTGCATCCTTCGAAATTTGTTGAAGCTATTGTCAAAAATTTCTATGCCAATCTTCATGCCAACCTAGATAATGATAAGTCCGATCAATTTGGAAAGGTGTTTTTAAGGAACAAAATTTTTTCTATTACTCCTTCTTTGATCAACAAGACTTTAGGACTCCCAAATTTGGATGATGATGGTCCTATTGATCATAAGGATGAAATTGCTAGGTTTATCTCTCATGATATCGTGCATGAATGGCCCTCCAATCCTAATCCCAAAACCAAAGTTCATTTTCTTGCTTTCCGTCTCACTTCACTCTTTGCCGTGCTTCACAAGCTTTGCATATTTAATTGGGTTCCTACTTCTAACGAGCAATATGTGACATTGCAACAAGCTGAAATCTTGTATAAGTTAGGAAAGAATCGAAGAGTGAACTTGGGTAGATTGATCTTCAAACATTTGGCTTCGTGGGGTAGAAGAAAAGACATTACTATGTTTCCTTTACTCCTTCTTTAATCTTCCAAATTTTGAAATCTCAAAAATTGCCCATTGAAGAGCTCGGATGAGTATACACCCGCTTGATCTCTATGCTATAGATTCCCAGCTGACTAAGAAGAATACCAAGAGTGTGAGATACACAGGTGATCTTCCTTGGTCAAAGATAAACGAATTTGGGTCAAGTGATGCGGTTTCTGCTAAGGGTGTTACTCAATCTGTTATCCCAAATGTTACTCCGAAATCTCCAAGTTTTTCAGGTACAGATGCAGCTCATGTTCTTGCTAATGTATACAATTTGTTGGGGAATGCTTCACCAACAATACCAAAGACCACGCTTGGCGTTTCTCCACAAACAAACTTCTACCATTTCCGAGATTGTGCAAGGTTGGACAAAACTCAAGGAGATTACTGATGAATTCATCCAAGCAGGTTTCTTCCCAAACTGGGAGTTGATAGTGCTGATGGAGCCGGTCCAAGTGGTGGTGGTGTTGAGATGCCAGCCGTGCCGCAGATGTTACTGATGGTGCTGACTTAGATGCTGGAGATGAAGAAGGGGATGAACAGGAGGAAGAAGAAGAAGCTGATGATGAACGAGAAGAGTGAGTACAATACATCGCCTGAAGGTTGATGTTGCCGCTCTTATGGTGATGATATTTTTTGGTGGTTGAAAAACAAACAATTTACTTTTATGTTTTTTATTTGGAACATGTTTTTAAATACTTTGGTGGTTTGTTTTATTTGCTTATGTTGCTTAAACTTTTAGGGTTGTTTTGAACATGGAGTAGCTTAGTAACTTTGATTTATCTTTGGTACTTTAGGTTACTAGTTTGTTGGAAAACTTATTTTGGAAAATATGTTTTTGATAACTAGTATTTTTGTGATAAATCATTGTAGTTGTTAATTCCTTGATTATGGGGGAGTTGATAACTATGAAGTTGCTCTGGATGGCTAACAATATCTTGCAGATCAGCACTTTAGAGTTTGGAAAGAAATTATAAATTATGGGGAGATTGTTAATGCAGACTGTGGGTGTTACCACAAAAGTATCATCCGGCAAATGGGTGTTACCCGGACTGTAATGATTTGTAATTTAATAATTCTTTCCATATTATTTTATATCCTAATGTCTAATATTATTTGCAAGATATATGTGTTTTTTGTCCATATTTCAGGTTAATATATGGTTGGTTTAATTGCTAGAAACAAGGAAGAAGTTGGAGAAGGAGTTACACGTAAATAGGAGATTTACGTGTAACTATTGCTTGGTCCATATTATTTGAAGAAGGAATAAAAACGTGGGAAGACCAAGTCATGGAGTTGTTGCTGATTAATTGAAGAGTACAATACCAAGAAAGCAAGAGAGTACAAGGGATAAAGCATGGACTTGGGCTTCAAGAAATCGGTTGCTACATTCTAGGGAAGTTGGCGTATGAAGAGGAATTCAAGCCAAGAAATCTCTCCACTCCTCTCACACGATCTGAAGGTCCAAGGCTGTTATTTTGGAGTAGCCTCCAAGGCATCGAAGGCTATAATTAGGCTAGGTGTGTTTCATTTGAAGTAGGCCAAATATCAAACACACACACACCATAGCACAAGAGAGACAAAGTTCTTTGGTTCGCATATCCTTCCTCCCTTGTGATTCTAGCTTAAACACTGAGTGTTTAAGAGAGTGTTGGCCAAGGATAGGATTCGTTCTTTGTCTCATTTAGTTCCATAGAGCATTATCATTGTATTAGCAATAGGGAACTTTCGGCTTTGTAATTTTGCTATATTGATTATAAAGTCTTCGCCATCTAGGCACACTCAAGTTATATATTTATATAACTTGAGAAAATTATATCTTGTGTTATTTATTTCCGCTGCACAAAGTTTTTATAAACTATTTATTTTGGTGTGTGTGTGCTGTCCGTCAGTGTGTTAACCAAGGTGTTGGGTAACATCTACGGTAACATCTCTTTCCAGTGAAGCCATTGACAATTTCAGTTTGATTTTTTATTTCTTCTTTTTTATTTATTATGTAAATTGATTTATGTTTTAAAGGAAGAGAGGGGGTGTTTTGTAACTTTAAAATTTATTTTTTAGGGTCTAGAGTTTAACATTTTATGGTTTCAACCTCTATTACTGCCACCTCAGCAAAGCTAACGGAGAAATTGACGGAAAGTGGACGGAAGGATTAACTGGAAAATTATATAGGTAGGTCAAGGATGTAAACGTTCACAAAAATACGATAGGGACGGAACCGTAAAAAACGCTAAATGTCAGGGACTAAATAGGTACTTAACTCATTCAAAACGTAGATGTGCCTATTTATTGGTATTGTTTGAGTTGGTGATGAGCAAATATCCTTCAACTATATCCAATGATAACTTTTTTGGTCCCTTAACTTTTACCTTTTATTCGATTGATCACTCTCTTTTATCAACTCTATTCATTTAATCCTTTGATCAAAAATTTAACGATCGTCGTTAGACTCCTTTTTGTCTACTCCCTCCGTCCGACTCGAAGTGTTCCAACTTTCTTTTTTGGGTGTCCCATTTAAAATGTCTCAACCTAAAAAAGGAAAGTTTTTATTACTTCTTTATTTGTGGGATCATTTATCATACTTACAATAAGTATCCACTAACTATTTCCTACCTCACTTTCTCTTTCCTACATCACTTTTCATACTCACAATAAATATTCACTATCTATATTTTACATTATAGTATATGTTCATTCCTTAATTTCCGTGCATGAATGATTTTGAGACACTTCGGATGGGATGGAGGGATTATTAAATTATGATCCCGTCTGTTTGGACGTTTAGGGTTAACGAACACGCTGCGTTTAACAATCGAGAAAAGGTTGCGGCTTAAAAAGTTAAAATCTTTACGACCGTTTTCGCCCCATTGCCCGACGGCAGAGCCTCTGCACTTCAATACCACACGGTTACGTAATTTTAACAGGGTGTTTTACTAACTTGTACAATGATAAATTACTTTTTTTATTTCGAAGTGCGACATTTATTTTGGCATGAACCAAAATAGAATGTAAGACATTTAGTCTGGGTGGGACCGAGGGAGAAAACTAGGAAATTATTTTAGCTCTGACCTTAACAATGTCAAATGAACCAAAATGAAATGTACGACATTTAGTCTGGGTGGGACCGAGGGAGAAAACTGGGAAAATATTTTAGCTCTGACCTTAACAATGTCAAATTCTGCAGGAAGCTGCTTTGAAACTAGGGATGCTAACGAGCGAAGAATTCGACCAACTTGTAGTGCCAGAACAGATGATTGGTCCCGAGGATTGAGATTTCTCGAAACTTGTCAAAGGTTTTACGATGAATTGCGCTTTTACCATTTTGCCCTTCAATCGGGATCGGAAATAATGATCATCCTGGGATGACTGGGATTCATATTTTTGCAGAAAAACAAATATTCTTTATGGACAAACTCTCATCAATTTGTAACTCTTGAGTAATGTTACCGTTAATTTTGAAACTTCAACAACAGAGGACAAGGAAATATCAAACCAGAATAAGGGTGGAAGTGCGAAACTTTCCTTTGTTCTTTCTTTTAATACTGACATGGGTTTTTATTAAAGAGCTCATAATTATGACATACTGAATTATTTTACTTTGATAGAGTTTCAGTTTTAATTATTCATATATTTTTTTAACATTTTTAATTATTGTACTTTAAATATATACTCCCTTCGACCCGCTACAAATCACACAGTTACTGTTTGCACGCGAATTAAGAAAAAGGTTAGTGGAGCAAGTGTTGTGAGTATGAAAAGTGAGGTAGGAGAGATAAAGTGGGGTAAGAAATAGTGAGTTGATTGGTGTTATGAGTATAAAAGTAAAGTAGGAGAGAGAATTAGTGGATGGAATAGTAATGATTTTTTGTCATTTTAGGAAGTGTGATTTGTTGCGGGACCGAGGAGGTAGTACTTATTATCCGAAAAAAGAAAAAACTGAAAGTAGATGTAGAATGGTTATGATTGCTAAGAATATGCACTAAATATCCTTACTTTTGGGGTATAATATCCCCACTTTCGAAAATAGTGAGTGTGTATTTAAAATATCATTCAGTCAAGTACAAATCTGAATCTCTATTTCCATCCCAAAAGTTAAAAGGCTAATTTGGTACAATTATTTTCTTTGCTCCGTGTTTTGTGCATTTCCGGAGCCGCTCCAATTTGTAGCGTCCAAAAGTGAGGCCTCGTTTTGAAAAGTTGTGGACTCAACCGCTCTACTGATACACACATGTAAGGAAGAAAAGTTTCGTTATAGATCTCGTTGCAAGCCAAAACGCAGTAACAAACAAGGCCTTAAAAAGTTAAAATTTTTAGACCATCCGCAGTGGTGATCTAGGCATGGTTACCATCTCTCCTCTACGTTAGCTCCACGTAATCAGTTATCAATAACCATAACTTCATTCTATTTTACCAACGGTGATAAAAGTCATCAGTTTCTCTCGCATAACTTTTACTATACCATTATATTTTCTTTTTCCTACTCATTTTAATACCAATTACTATTATTATTCATATTATTTTATTAATATTAATTATATATGATAAAATAATTTATATATTTTAATTATTATTTAAATGGTTTTATTAATATTAATATTATTTAATAATTATTGCCTTTTCTCTTTGAGTGTGTCATTCACAAGGAAAGTGGGAGAGGGCCCACTTTTTAGCCACGCCAAGGAGTAATTCCCCAGCCCAGTTTTTAAATCAGTCATCAAAGCCCGGAAAGAAAGTTACCATTGTTGGAGGCTTAAGGTCCACATCAGCCCATGACTTGAAGATTTGTCACCACTGTGGCCTGTGAGTGCTGTTACGGCCGTTTCCGCCCCATTGCCCGACGGCAGAGCCTCTGCACTTCAATACCACACGGTTACGTTCTTCTGCGGATACTATTCACCCCTCTTTCAATCTCTGCCCTAACCCTAATTTTGATTTCGAGCAGTATTCGGAGCCTGTCAATCTCTCTTCAGGTATTAATTCATTGCTTCTTTCATAATTCAAAAACAGGAATGTATATGAACTCGTACTGTAGTAGTAATTTATTACTCTAATTTTAAAGTTATTGATTATGATTATCTTCCATTACAAATAAGTTAGTAATTTTAGCAAATAGACACGCTCTTTAGCTACACGAGTTATATTGTAGCAAGCAAGGACGCCATGGATTCTCCTGTGGATGGCGAAGCTGCAGCGAATTCGGTTAGGTAATATTGCTGCCCCATCATTATTTTTTTTCCTCAAGTTTTCAGCTTCTGTTGGATTCTTTTTAGTAATGGCCAAGTGAATCAGTTCTATTATTTGGTAGTCTGAAAGGTGGTGATAGCAACATGATGATCTTGCCGGGAAAGAAGAAGAACAAAAATAAGGGTAAAAATTAGGTATACAGTGCAAAAAGTGTGTGTAGAATCATGATTTTTAGTTGTACTCTGTCCCAAAATGAATGCCCAAAAAAATTCAATTTGCTATTGACCAAGAGCAAATTTGAAAGTTTTTTGGACATTCATTTTAGGGCGGAGGGAGTAATTAGATTTTAACTTTGTTATTTTTAAGGTGCTCGGAAAGGGTAAGAAGAGGGATACCCCGAAATTGAGCAAATCACAGCAAAGAAAGTTGAGGAGGCTAGAGGTTTGTGCAGTGCCTGCAACTTTCAGTCATCCTTGTTTGGTTGAATTTTAGTTTGATTGCTTCTTTCACAATGTAGGAGGAGAAAGAGAAAGACATTCTTTTATCTAAAAGCATGGAGACTTTGGAGTATGATGCTACTTTATATTTTTAAATTAAAGATCTTAAATTTATTGAAATCTACTTTAATCCGAAAGGATCTTCTTCTTCTTCTTTTTTTTTTTTTTTTACATTTCTGGTGTTAATTTAACTTCAGGGAAGTACAAGATTCAGGAGGATGCATATTCACTTATGTGGTCTTCGGCGAATTTGGGTCAGGTTCGGATCGTAATCTATACTTGGGACAAGAAGCTACTATTGGATTATAGGTTGTTAATAGGACTTTGTTATGCAGGTTGAAACTGTCCGTGAGAAACGTAGGAGGGAAGTGCAGTTTGCGAAGTCAGGCTTAGTGTTGCCTCAATCTGATCGGCCTGCGAAGAGAAGAGCTGGAAAAGGTGCTTATAATGAAATTGAATCTGAATCTGAATATGAATCTAACCAAATTGAGTCAAAGCAAGGGTGTAATGGGAATGACTCTCCGCAACCTGTGTTGAGAGTAAGAGAAATTGCACCCGATAAACCTGATCCTCGGGTATATACTGAAGAGTACCTTGCATGTGGCAATCGAGTTGATGCTGTTGGTGTATCAGATGGTATCATTATAGATAAGGATCTTGCCAACGAGAATACTAACACGCCCATGCTAGAAGATCAGCAAAGTCCATTGCTGACATCTTCTAATGGCAAAATGTAGAAGCCCGCGGAGGAAACGACGACAAAAATGAAATTATGGTGATTCATGAGCCGGCGAGTATTACTTGTTTGAGTAATCAGATCATGTCGCTGTCCCATACTTGCCATATCCCTGCTTACCCGCCAAGTGAAGAGAGGATAATTAGCTTTTCAAGGCGAGAATTGGCTTTAACTCCAAGCCATGGATGTCAGCCAGTGATGATTTCCATTGCTCCAGGCAACAGTATTCTGCACAGAGTGTTGGTGGATTCAGGAGCAAGTCGCAACATCCTCTATTATGAAGCTTTCAAGAAGATGCGATATACTGAGGCTAATCTGGTGCCCTACAAGGGATTTTTGGAGGGATTTACAAATCATACTGTGCGGGTCAAGGGGACAATTTCATTGGCGGTGGAGATAGGAGAAGGCGAGATGGTGAGAACTCGCACTGTGGAATTCATGGTGATAGATTTGGTGTCGCCTTACAATGCTATTGTGGGTATCCCGTTTATGCAGACATTTGAAAATGGTTGTGTCCATCCCACATCAGCGAATCAAATTCCCTACTCCAAAAAGGATTGCTTGCTTGAAGAGTGAAGTTAAGGAGGTGATTCAAAAGAAGATTGAGATGCAAACGGCGGCAAGGGCGAGCACAAGTTCACTTTCCACGACTTTGATGGTGCGAGATGCGAGAATCAACATGATCACCGACTTAGGAGGGTGTGATGACCGGGAGGAAACAGAAAGCATGAGGAATAAGTCGGCGATCATTGTTATTGATGAAAGGGCGGAAAACGAAGTGCTGCGGGAAAGGAATGATGAGCGGGAAACAGAAGTAGAAATGAGGGAGGAAAGATCAGAAGGGAATTTGATGGCGATGGTTATAATGCAAGCCGAGATGGCATGGTCAAGATCCGCGGAATTTGTTAAAATGAAGGAGCCTCTTATTGAGGAGATAGTGGATTATGATAGTGAGGAATGTGATGAAGAAATTGTGGTAGAAATACCTGAAGGTGTGTCGCTTGTCGGGAGAGATAAGGGGGAGAGCAGCGATAAAGGTGGTAAGAGGTGTGTTAATAAGAGAAAGACGACTGAGATGGAGGTAGATACTCTGCAAATGCGAGACGAGCCAGACATTCAGGCTGCGGAAGAGTTGGAAGAGGTAATGGTTAATGATGAATATCCCGAGCAAAAAATCAAAATTGGGAAGCAATTGAAGAAGGAAGAGCGGGATAAGTTGGTCGAATTTTTGCGGGATAGTATTGATGTGTTTGCCTGGAAGCCTGAAGACATGCGAGGCATTGATGAGAATGTCGCCCTTCACTGTTTGAATGCTGATCCAAATGTAGAGCCCTTCAAACAGAAGGTGAGGTATCTTTCTGCGAAAAAGGAGAAGGCGGTGATTGGAGAGGTTGAGAAGCTATTAATGGCGGGAATCATAGAAGAAATTACTTATCCAGTTTGGCTAGCTTGTCCAGTTATGGTGTTGAAGGCAAATAAGAAATGGAGGATGTGTATAGATTTTACAGACTTGAATACAGCTTGTCCCAAGGATTGTTATCCTTTGCCAAAAATTGATAGATTGGTTGATTCCATTGCGGGGCATAAAGTTTTCAGTTTTATTGATGCGTATTCGGGATACCATCAAATCAAGATGCTTGAGGAGGACAAAGCCAAAACAGCATTTAGAACCCCCATTGGCAATTTTTGTTATAAAATGATGCCTTTTGGCCTAAAGAATGCTGGGGCGACGTATCAGAGGATGGTCAATAAGGTGTTTAAGTCGCAGATTGGGAGGAACGTTGAAGCCTACATTGACGATATGGTGATCAAGACCAAGGGGGAGGATCATTTGGCGGATCTCGCGGAGACCTTCGAAAATCTGAGGAAAAATTCAATGAAGTTAAACCCAAGCAAATGCACTTTTGGGGTGACAGCGGGAAAGTTCTTGGGATATTTGGTAAACCGCCACGGCATAGAGGCCAATCCGGCTCTGAGGCAATGGCTCCTGCGGAGATGGGTTTGCCTACATATAGAGTGACTTATTACGATGAAGTTTTGAACGGCGACAGAAGATGCTGCGAGTTAGATCTGGGTGATGAGAAGAGGCTTAGAGCGAGAATGAGGATGATCAATTATAAGCAGAGGATGAAGGCACAGCACGACAAAAAGGTGAACAAAAGATCATTCAGTGTAGGAGATTGGGTGCTGAGAAGCTGCGAGATTAAGGGTGCAACAGCGGGATTTGCAAAGCTAGATCCAAAATGGGAGGGTCCCTTTCAGATTGCCAAGGTTGTGCGAGAAGGGACATATCATTTGAAGGAAGAGAGCGGCAAAGATGTCCCGAACGCTTGGAGTGTAGATCACCTCAAGCGATATTATCATTAAAGAAAGAAGGGTAATTTGTCTATTTAAAATTATTCTTATTAGCATCTTTTTCATAGTTATTCTGATAAATATATGGAGTTTTCATTCATGAATGGAAGTTATATATGTCTTGAGTACTTTGAATGAAATGAAAGTATCATGAATGGAAGATATACGTGTTTTGAATATTTTGAATTAAATGAAAGTATGAAATTTTATGACTCAAATTTGTTTTGCTGTTATTATACTTTGCACTATAATAATGCTCATGTGGTAAGTCGCTAAAAGCAGAAAAAGAAAGTCGCTTGGAGTAAAGTTGCCTAAAGACAACTTTACTTTTTCGATGGGAGTATAAGTATATGGTGTTGTCTCGCCAAAGATAAGAAGGTAAAAGGTTTTTGATGAATTATCAAAACAAATTGCAAGTCGCATGAAATTGCAAGGGAAAGAGAGTCTATCTCGCCTTTATGACATGTAAAGATATGACTATGAAAAAGAAAGTCTACGGACTATGAAAAAGAAAGTCTATGGACTATAAAAAAGAAAGTCTACGGACTATAAACATGAAAGTCCCATCTCGCCTGAATGGCATGTATATGAATGCGACTATAAACGAGAAAGTCTATACCGACTATAAACGAGAAAGTCTATACCGACTGTAAACGAGAAAGTCTATACCGACTATAAACGAGAAAGTCTATATCGACTATAAACGAGAAAGAAGCCCATCTCGCCTGAATGGCATGTAAAGATGTGGCATGCATGAAAGAAGGCACATCTCGCCTGAACGACATGAAAAGATGTTGCTCAAGGAAAAGAAAGCACATCTCGCCTTAATAGCATGAAAAGATGTCGCTAAAGGGAAGAGATATCCATCTCGCCTGAATGGCATGAAAAGATGTGGTTCAAGGAAAGATATGAAGGCAAAAAAAGAAGGAAATTATTCTAAGTAAGAATCATGAAAAAAGCAAGGAAGGAGTAAAAGAAAAACAAAGATCAGCGACAAGATGAGCCGCGTTGTTATGCACTGTAAGTAAAGTTGCCTAAAGACGACTTCACTTTTTCGATGGGAGTATAAGTATGGGGTACCTGTCATGCAAAATAATGATTTTTGATAAACTATCAAAACAAAGTAGCAAAAGAAAGGTATGATAATGAAACAAAGCATAAAGATAAAAGGGCAAGCTCGAAGGCCGCGAATATACATTGTTCAGAGGCACACAGGCCCAAATAAAAGAAAGCAAATTGTTTAGCCACCAAGGCAAGTTACAAAAGTTGTTCAAAAGAAACTAAGTACCAAGGCCAAAAAACAGGTTAAACATCAGGTTCGTTTGGTGGTGCGGGTTGAGTAGAACTGGAAGCCGCCAACGCGAGATTCTTGGCATCATCTAAAAGTTTGTGCTTGAGGTCAAGCTGATCTCCCCATAAAGCAAGAACATTTGGAGTTTGGATAGGAGTGGGATTCCATGCCGCTTTTCCCAATAACGCATCTTCCTCAGCGAGATCTTTGAGTTCATCTGGCGAAAAAGGAACTAGGGGATGACCACGGCGACATACCTCGCTAAAGATTGGCTCTGAGCCCCAGTGGGCAAGCCGCTCAATAGTGAGGCGGGTGTTTTTCTCGTTGATTCCCATGATAGAAGCTCCAAGCTAAGGAAAAAGCAATATACAAGTTAAGGACAAAAATGAGCAAAGTCACAATTGATTAAGGAAAGAGAGTGCGACATACCAAGGAAAAGTAAGTTCCAGCTTGGCAAGTAGCATGGTCCACATCCACGTTGGTCACATGTCTCGCTTGTACTGGATCACTGGCGCGAATTAAAGCAGAACTGCCCAACAAACTTTCTTCAACGCTGCGAGTTTCATTGATCAGTCCCGTCAAGCGGGGAATTCTGGAGGCTTCTTGTTCAGATCATAAAGCCCGTCAAAATCGGTAGGCTTCACAAAACCCTCTTGAAGCCAGCTGGGAATGGGGAGACTAGCAGGGATATGTGGGTCGCGTGGAGTTGGAGGCGAGTTGGAAGTGTTGGTTAAATCGCAAATCTCTACCTCACGGGATGAAGGAGGAACATCACCTTGAATGGGCTCCATGGCATCGTCTGCAGGAGCGGGAGAGTTGGTCTGGATAGAATCAGGAAGGGAAATGTCAGTGATTTCTTCTATGGGAGCATTAACATGTTGCGAGATGGAAATTGGCGGGAGATTGCTTTCGGTAGATGGCAAGACTTGAGTAGTAGCAGGGTTCGGTGGAATAGCCTCTGGAGCAGGGGGATCGACACTGGGTAAAACCGCAGCGATTCTTTTTTGTCGCTTTGCTCGAGTGTCAGGATTAGTAGGCTTGGCTTTAGCCTTGGATGAACCTTGGGCTTTCTCCAAGGCAATCTCTTCGATGTCTTTGCCATCGCGGGATAATGGCAGTGGAAGGTTAGCGGGAAGGAGGCCGAGAGCAGCATCGCGGGCACTGGCAAGTCTCTTCCTTCTCTTGTCAGTGTCCAGGTTAGCGATTTGGCGACTTTCCATTGACTTAGCTTGATGATCTGGATACAAAGAAAAAGGAAGTTAAAAGTTAGAGTTATTCAAGTATAAGCCAAATTGAAAAAAGAATAAGGTTAAAGAAGAGACATACAAAGAACAGTATTCATGGCAGAACAATTACGAGTACCCTTGCACGACTGACACTCATGAGCGTATTTGTTGTCCGTATGCCGCTCCCATCCATCAAAGTAAACGTGACTTATTGGAACCCGCGGCGGGATGAGGGGTAAGTTGTCCGCAATCCCAACTTGGTCAAGAAGGGCTCTATCTCGCAAAATGCCCCTCCAGGAGATGAGAGGTTGGGGCGTACCATCAGGAGAATCCGCGGGAAGGGTAACAAGGGCACGAATGGCGGCACAAAGGGCATTGTCGCCAACAACGGAGGCATCTCGGGTTTCGATTTGAGGTTTGATGGGGTGGAGATCGGCGGGATGAGACCACCCAACGCGGGAAACAATGAAGAGTGGGTCGCTCAACCATTCGTGAACTTTGGCGGGCAAAGGAGTAAGGACTTTGGGGCCTCGTTGGTATTGAAGGGAAAGGCGGGTTTCCTCTACCTCGTCATCATGCTTTGTGGTTTGCTTGTATCCTTTAAATAGAGTGACTAAGGATGTAACAGTGGGTTCCTTCCGCAAGGCGCGACAGATGGCAATGAAAGTAGTGATGATCCTAAGGGCGTTGGGGTGAATTTCTGTGATCATAGCTTGGGCTTTATATAGAACCTCACAAAGAAAAGGGTCTAAGGGGATTCTAAGACCGGCCTTAAATTGGGAAGGAAAAACAACTATGCCATCTCGCATTTCTCTTAAATTTGCGAGAGAGGTATCTCCTTGGAAATCAGAGATATGGTAGATAGAATGGTCTATGTGGTAAAGGGTGTGCCAAGTAGTAATGGGGTTAGGTATGAGGGAACTTGTATCTGGAGCGAGAGAAGATCCCGCCTCAGCATGAGCGGGATTGATTAAGAGGTTACCTTCATTTATGTTTAGATTTTGAACCCCGGTGGAAGGGGGATTGCTGGATGTCGCTGTGGGAGAGGAGGTCACTCTATCAGCCATCTCGCTGGAATCACTGGAAGAAGAAGAAAGGACAGATTTATAATGCATCCTACGTTTTGAAAAAGGATCAGCGACACAGTTGGATTCAGATGAGTCGCTTAAATTGGGATCGTACTTATCTTTTATAAATCGAACTAATTCTTTATGGGAAGTAAAAATATGGGACATAGGGGCTGAAGGGGGAAGAAAGAAGCGGCCTTGAATCTCAAGAGAATCAATTACTGAGGGATTTACCCAATTTTCAATTAGCAACCTAACTATGTCGGCCTTGGGCAATCTCGCCCAAGTAGTCCGCCGGCGTCTATATAAGCCTCCTGAAACTTGACATCTACCGTACTTAACCCGCCTAGCACAGTTCTTGTATCTCGCCATGAAGGGTAATTTGGGAAAGATTGAAGAAACACGGGAAAAGAGGAAATAGCAAAGGAACCAAATAATGGGGAAAAATGAAAGAGAAAAAAATGAGGGTTTAAAGAATACGAAGGGTCTAAGAAGTGTTACCTGGTAAAGATGAAGAACGGCCGGAGAAGATGAAGAATTGCCGGAAAATATGAACGGAATCCTGGGAAACGAAGAATGGGACTCCAAATCAACTTCAAATAGTGAATGATGAATGAAATAGTGGTCAAGAAACAAATTTAGGGAAGAAATCCAGAATGGAACGGTGGAAAGATGAGAACGGTTCAACGGAATTGAAGGGTCGAGTTCGCCGGAATTTGGGATAGTTAGAAAGAGAGCAAAGAGTAAAAAGAGGAATGGGAAAATAGAAAGTGGTATTTATATGAGAGAGGGAAAAAGGGATGATTTAATTGATGGGACGGTTGAGGTGAAAATTTAAATTTTCCCTCCCATCATTTGGCACGGTTCCCAAATGACGGCACATTGAATTTTGAGGGCTCATCAGGAAGGAGAAACGTGTGTGGACAGGGGTTACTAACGATTTAGCTTCTTGGAGAAGGAATTGTATGTCGCGGAATAGCGAGACAGTAAACATCAAGTTTTTGGCGAGACCATAAATGAATCTCGCCTCAAACTTAGGGGCTTCTGATGCTGCCCAAAAATAATGATTGGGCCTGGGCCAAGTCTATAAGCGGGAAATGATCAAGTAGGCCCAAAGCGAGATAAGGCCCAAGAAGAAGATAGGGATAAAGGTAGCCAGGTGTGGTTCGCAGGAAAGTGTGTCAGGAGATATCCCTCTAAATTCAATGAAAGGGAAGCTCAAGGTAAAGAAAGCGAGATAATGTGAGGATAATGGCGAGATATTAGTTGATGAACGACGAGATAATGAGGTAAGCCGGCGAGACAGTGATGAGAGATGAGAGGCGAGATATTAGGGTGAGGCGACACGACCCTCAATTAACCGTATCCAGCGAGAGATGGATCCCAGTTGGTGCGACTCATAAGAGGCGGCATATAAATATCTAGGAAATGGGACCCATTGGACGGTTAGGCATTGGGAAATGTGACGTGTGTCAGAGAAAAAGGGTCACAGGCTTTGAGTTTATTCTTATGATTAACCAATGGAAGGAGGACACGTGGAATGAGGCATGGAACGTGAGGTTAGCATGTGCATGGCATGAGGGAAGGGGTATAAATATGAGGGATCATCATCCCTTTCAGGTACGTTCACATACACCCACGAAACACCTTTTCATTGTTCAGATTTCCTTTGCCCAGACAGTCGCTTATCCTCACGCCGGAGGGGCTTACGCCGGAGCCGCCCCCGGTCTAGTCACGTTTGCTTGTGTGCAGGCGAGAAGAAGGAGCCGGAGCTATCACGATTGGACTACAACGGTCGTGTTGCTGCTTGAGGAAATTCCTGGCAACATCAGGAAGAAATGTCAAAGTTGAGAAAGCAGCTTATGAATTTAGTGTTTAATCAAAGCGTTTGTGATTCATCGCACAAGTTCTGTTGGGATTATGGTACAATGGAGGACGTGGAAAGTGCTTGGAAGGAATTTTCTGACAAGACTCCATTGTTTCTGAACGAGGAAGAACTCTTGGGCCAAGCTATATGTGCCGGTTGGGCTGATAGGGTTGCTAGACGCATTCGAGGGGTTTCAAGATTATCTGAGGGGGAAAGAAGAGTTAGTGCTATGTGTTATCAAGCTTGCATGGTCAAAGAAACGGTCTTTCTTCACCGTTGGTCCAATCTTTCTAGAATTGCCCCTGAATTTTTGATATATAACGAACTTGTACACTCAAAACGACCATACATTCATGGAGCAACCAGTGTGAAGCCGATTGGCTTGTAAAGCACGCCGTTCTTTATGCAGCTTCTCGTCCCCACTTCCAGATCCCAAACCTTATTACGAACCAGTAACGGATGAAGTTTTTAACTGGGTCACTCCAACTTTTGGCCCTCATTTATGGCAGCTCCCATTACACAGTTTACCAGTAAAAGACGATTTTCATCGGGTGGCTATATTTGCTTATTCGTTGTTGGAAGGTATTGCTTATTCGTTGTTCTCGATGGGGGGATAGTTCATTCTAACGAGCTGTCAGTCGAAAATGGTTGTGAAGATATAGATACCCATAATGAAACGGTTGACACTCAAGGTGAAGAATTGGTTGTCTTGGATGACACAACTATTGTTGATATAAATACAGGCAATGAAATTCGTAGCTATCACTGCGCTTGGAGCGCAATGGGGGCTTTGGCCATTCAAAATGGGTCTACGGCCTCACCATCCATCCCTATGACGGCTCCTGCTTTGGATAGCGAAGCTCTAAATCTCGTTCGGGAAAAGGTTAGACAAATTCAAACTTCATCAGCTCCTAACTTACGTTCCTCTACTGCTCGTATGCCAAATCCTAAATATTTTAATCCTGAATTTATAAACCCAAAAAACCTAAAAGAAGCTCTTATTCTTCGGGAAAAATGCGATTCGAACTGTAAGGCGGTCTTTCTGATACTTCTCCTTCGGCATATCATGATGCTCGCACTTATGGGGGTATTGTTGGGGGAGTTCATGTTGATCCGAGGGCTCCAATGGCTGACGGCGATAATTTTGAAGATTATTACGATGAAGAAGATGGATTTCAAAAGGTTAAAGGGAAACGAGGAAAATCTGGATCGAAAGCTAAATCAAAAAATCTCAAGCCTAAAAGGCCTTGGAATCCTAAAAGGCGATTTGATTGACCTTTTTATTTATTTTATTTTCTGTCTTTCTTTAATTATTGTACTTTTGAATTTTTAATAAAATTTAGGGGGCATTGCCCTTTTCGCCTAAAAAAAAAAAAAAAAAAAAAAGGATCTATCTTCACATTTCAAAAGGGGTCAGGTACTCATTTTTTTTTATTTCTGATATACAGTAAATGTTATGCAAATATGTATCCTTGTGTGCATATTCATTCACTGCATGATCAATGTTTCCGGTCTTTGGTACTGTCTCTCGTTTTGATGAATAAAACTCGTTTCGGATCGGAGCTCGAATCGGGCAAATTCAGAGCTTCGGATCGGATCGGGGCTCAAATCGGAGCTCGGATCGAACACATTCGGATCGGATCGGGTTCGGTAAATGTTTTGTAGAGTTCGGATCGGGTTCGGATCAGGTCGGATCCGATCCGAACCCGACCCGTTGCCATCCCTAGTTGCTATCACCACCTTTCAGACTACCAAATAAAAGAACAGATTCACTTGGCCATTACCAAAAAGAATCCAACAGAAGCTGAAAACTCGAGGAAAAAAAATAATGATGGGGCAGCAATATTACCTAACCGAATTCGCTACAGCTTCGCCATCCATTTGAGAATCCATGGCGTCCTTGCTTGCTACAATATAACTCGTGTAGCTAAAGAGCGGTAATCTGCTGCTAAAATTACTAACAACGCTGTAATGGAAGATAATCATAATCAATAACTTTAAAATTAGAGTAATAAATTACTACTACAGTACGAGTTCATATACATTCCTGATTTTGAATTATGAAAGAAGCAATGAATTAATACCTGAAGAGAGATTGACAGGCTCCGAATACTGCTCGAAATCAAAATTAGGGTTAGGGCAGAGATTGAAAGAGGGGTGAATAGTATCCGCAAAAGAACGTAACCACAAGGCCAGGAGACCTTAGGTGTATGTGGATAGTTGTTGTGAGTATGACAAGTGAGTTCATGAATAAAGTACTAAAAAGTTTTTTTTTTTAGAAAAGTGTAACTTTTAAGTGAGACGCCCTAAATGACAAAGTAAATAATGTTTTATGGGATGGAGGGAGTACAAACTATAATGAATCACCTTTTAAAAAGGTATTGATAAGTCAAATAAGATATTTTTTCTGAACGAAAGGAATAGTGCGAGACAAACTTTATTAGTCACTCAAAAGTTTGATAATATACAATTTCTTTCTTGAGCCATAATAAATAAATAGATAAATAAATCATGTACATTTCTTTTTCATTCGCCCGTAAAATTAATGTAAATGTTGTGTTTTAAATATAAAATAGTAAGCAATGTATCAACATGTAAATTTAAAATACATTTTTTTACGCTGTCCCACATTAGAAGAACGTCAGAAGAGGCGAGAAAATAAAATAAAATAAAAAATATAAAAATGGGTGAGACTAAATAAGTTTAACCAATAATTCGGACTTCCTAATGAAAATGTTGACAAAAGATAGTTGCTTTTATGCATGTGTTTTGACCATGAGCATATTTGTTGACAATTAAAAGAGCTACACATAATTTTTGTTGGTCATTTTGACCAATCTCAATTGTATAATATTGAACAAAATCACCTTTAGCTAGCTAGAGAGAATAAAAATTATGGTCTTTGGAAACTATAATGAAATACTACTCCTTTGTTTCAATCCGTTTCAGAATAAATGTTACATTTTTTATTTTAATTTATTTCAAAATAAATAAAAATATTTTATTTTATATGCATAAAGTGGTTCAGTGTAATTTTATTATTGTATATGTAATGTACAAACTAATAAAATAACTTTCTTTAAAATATTTTTATTTATTTATTTATATATTTGAAAAGGGCTTCAAAGAGTCCACTAATTTTATTAAATATGTAAGATTTAATCACACTAGCATGTTCGAAATCCTAATAAACACATAATGAAATTTGCAGCGGAAGATTAGATCGACATACCTCCAGCCATTGTGACGGGATCGGGATCGGAAAGAAGTAGGAGTTGCTTCGAAATTGCACCAAAGAGGGAACTTCTAATCCCTTACTCTCCTTCTCAACTGATGGTGTGTTTTTCTGAATGGATTTTATGAGTGGAATTAGGGACCTCCGGATGATATGTATTTATGATGTCGAATGAAGCCTTGAGATTGATATCGAACGGAAAGAACCAGAAACAATGGGTTACAAACCCTAGATAAAGAAAGCCTCAGCTTTTTTTTATTCTCTATTAATTCAATAATCAAAAACTCTCCTTTTCGGATGTAACATATGACCCTATTTTATATGACTCCTACGACTTGGAAAATAAGTCAAAACTTACTAAAATTACCCCTAAGTTATATGATAACATAATATGACTAAAAAATAACAAAATATCTCCTAAATTTATTCTAAAACATCAAAATATTACCTATCTAATAATAATTCCGAAAATACAAAGAAAATAATAAAAGATAAGTAAATAATAATTCCTAAATAATAATTTCAGAATCCGCCGTCGATCTGCATCATTCTTCCCTTCTTAGAAAAAATTCGTCCTCGAATTTGACATGTTGCTTTAGGAAATACATCTAGAAATTTATTCTTAAATCGTTGACGCACTGTATACTTACGATGGCTTTTCACTAAATCCATCAAATCCGCCCAAAAATATGTAACACAATCTTCAAATAACAATTTCTTGATAGTTTGATGACAAATCTGACCGGAGAACAACCAATTGAAAGGATCTTCATACGGATAAAAACACTTAACGAACCCAAAATTCCTCGACAATTCATCTGACGGAAATTTTGAACAAGGTGTTTTTCGATCAACCGAGTATGACCTTTCCAATTGACAAATATCAAAGTCACACATGTCAAAAATCGGAGGTTTTGACCAATCAGCAAACTGATCAAAAATGTCTAATAAAACAAAGGGTGATGATGGATCATCAAAAACCCTTTCAACAGTAACGATAGATAATGGGACGCGAAATACATCTGGGTATGCCATACTCTCGATTTTTGCCTCGATATCCCTTGAAGGATCTGTCACGTTCCTGGACCCAATTTCGTGACCCTGGTTGAAGGGAGTGACCCCTTCATGAAACTCCATGTCCTCGGATGATAAATCCGAATCTGAACCCATCGGTGGATGCTCCACATGCGCCTGAAAGTTCTGGAGTTGTTGAATCTGCTTTCTCACTTCGTCTACCTCAATATCACGTATGCCACATTTGCGATGATGAACGTCTTGACTGGAATTCGATCCACGGTTCCTTCCACGAACATCTTTTTCGCCACGAACACTACGCCCTCGTTCGGCCATCAATATCGATACCCTCGTCCAGGAAAAGCTGAGGCTTTCTTTATCTAGGGTTTGTAACCCATTATTTCTGGTTCTTTCCGTTCGGTATCAATCTCAAGGCTTCATTCGACATCATTTGGTATCAGAGCTCCGATTCGTATATCAATGGCTGAACGAGGAAGCGTGGTTCGTGGTGGACGTGGTGGTCGGTGGAGCAGCCGTGCAGCGGAGCCCCAAGAAGATGACCATCAGTACAGACGACGCCATCGCAATATCGAGATGGATGAGATACGAAGACGAATTCAAATACTCCAGACCCGCTTAGATCGCAGAGAAAAGCTTCTAGCGATGAGGGGTTCAAATTCGGTAGTTCCAGCCGAGGAAAAGGAGTACTATCAAGAGGGGTTGGATTCCCTCGATCAAAATCATGGACTTCATGACAGGTATGCAGCTAACCGTTCGAGGAATGACGATATGAGGATCGAAATTCCGGAAATCGAAGGTAAGGCAATTCCTAATTGGTTCCTTTGATTCTTGGGTTGATACTGTTGGTTTTAAAGAGGGCTTTTTTGTCGAATCTTCAAGTGAGGAAAACCTTGTTAATTGGTCAAAACCCCCTCTGTTTGATGCAAATCCTGAAGATTCGATTGAGTCTTGGATGGATACTGTTAATTTTAAAGAGGGTTTTGTGATCGCTTCTTCAAGTCAAGAGGATCTTGTTGATTGGTCCAAACCACCTATGTTTGATGGGTATCGGGGTGATGTTCCTCAAACGATGACATCCGATCTTGTTGATGACGTTGAATCCGTTGTTGAGTCAGAGAAAGAGGCCGAGGAAGTAGTTGCTAATCAAGGGGCAAACTTGGTGTGGACGTTTGAAACGGTTACTGTTGATCTTGGGTACACGGATCCGTTTGACACGTATGTTCCCCGTTCTTTTGCTCGATACATCATTCAGAAATTAATTATTGAGTACTTTGTATCAACGCATTGGGCTGATTGGATGGATACTATCACAAGAGCAATGAAGTTTAGAGCTCGTCAAGGGCATCAAATTCCTTTTGCGGATGGAGTTCAGATTTTTCGGGGTATCGTGGTGTTCATATTGAGGATATTGACTCGAGGACGAGTCTTTTCTAAGGAGGGGAGGATGATGCAGTATCGCAGCAACAAAAATGGAGG